>VZUI01046771.1:0-28805 GCA_013401135.1 Cettia cetti
GCGGGCAGCGGCGGCGGCAGCGGCACCGCGCCCCTCCGGGCGGCGAGGGCTCCCGGCCCCGGGCAGGCGGAGGCCGGGGCAGGTGGCCCGACCGCGGGGGCATCTACCGGCGCCGGTGCGGAGGGGTGCGAGGCAGGGGCTGCTTTCACGGTCGCCCGCGAAGGCATCTCCCGCCGCCGCCGCCGCCCTGGGGCGCTTACTCTGGGCGGGCGCCCGCTGCCCTCCCCGGCGAGGAGGAGCGCGCTTGCCGCCCCCGCCTCCGGGGGAGCCGGGCAAGGCATGTGCGTGCGGGGTGGCGCCTTCCGGAGGCGCACCAAGCCCCGGGCGGGCTGCGCGGCGGCCGCGGCATCCCGGCGCACCGTGCCCATGCCGCCGCCGCGGCTCCTCCTCTCCGCCTCCCGCGCGGGAGCGCGCCCCGCTCCACTCCCCGGCTGCCTCCTGCAGCAGCGGCGCCTCTGAGGGAGTTGCGCGGGCTCTGCCCGATGTGGCAAGAAGCGATGATGATGAGGAGGAGACGCCGCTACCTGCTGGAGCGGGCAGAGCAGGCGGGCGGTGGCTGCGGGGCGAGCGGCGAACAGTCCCGCTCCCGGGACTGGCTCTACGAGTCCTACTACTGCATGAGCCAGCAGCACCCGCTCATCGTCTTCCTGCTCCTCATCGTGATGGGCGCCTGCCTAGCTCTGCTCGCCGTCTTCTTCGCCTCCGGGCTGGTAAGAGACGCCCTCCCGGTCCGGGACCCGCGCCATCCCCGGGTTCCGGGGCATCCCCGCTGCCGCCGCCCTACATCCCGTCTCCCGCCGCCCCGCTGGCATCGCTGCACCCGGCGCTCGCAGCCGAGCCGATCCGGACGGGGCGGGACGGGACGGGCCGGCCGAGGGCCGGTGCTGCAGCTCCTGCGGCGGAAAGTTGGTGGCGGGAGGCGCCGAGGTGGCGGCGGGGGCCGGGGAACCCCCGCCCGAACTTTGCTGCCCGATATTTAGCGGCGACGCTGGAGCAGCGGCCGCGCGGCTGATGGAGCGAAAACTGAGTCAACAAGCGCATCGAGTTTAATTCACTTAATTTCTTGGCTCCGCTCTCTTCCAACTGGCGGCTTGGCCGTGGTGGCCTTTGTAGTGGCAGGGTTTGAATCGCCGCACAAAAATGCAGTCGGTACCGGTATCTGAAATAATATTTTTACTGCAAGTAAGCAGGGGCCGTGGTTCTCCTAGTGCTAGCCCCCTCCCTCCCCCATGATATCATTTTCTAGCATTTGACCCATTTTCTCAAGAAAGCTTTTGGGACAGCACAGCCTTCGTTTTTAAGGAAGGTGAAGTTTGGTTGGTCAGATGTCTCTTCTGCGTGCTCAATGTGGGGTTTCCAGGCTTTGGGAAGAAAAAATGTGTCACAGCAGCAGGTGACAGTATCAGTTTATCTCCCCTGAAATGGGTGGCGTTTTGCCCTTGCAGAGGAAAAGCTGCAGAGGGCAGTAAAATTCTTGGTCCTTTAGAGTTTTCCTGCTGTTAATGATTAGAGGCAGGCTGTTGGCATTACTGTATACTTCTGAAGTAAATGGGTATTTGAGTGGTCTCAGACTCTTCCCCCTCCCCTCCTTGTTTTTATTTTTTTTTTTAATTTTTATCTTGTTATGGTCTTCTGGAAAGCTGAATGTTTATTGAATATAGCTAGTTATCTCTAAAGGCAAGGATGAGCAGGTCGGTTAAATCTAATGGATTCTCCCAGAGGCACTGCAGCTAGTGTTTGCTTTTACAGAGAATCCTGCTTTCTTGCTTGATCAAACTTTTGCTTTAAAACCTGCAGGAACTGCCTGCAGGATTAGCTAAGCTTTGAGTCAATTGGCAGTTTATTTCCTTTTGGTGTTTGTATTAGTATTTTAGGCTTTTTGTTCAACCATTCCTGCTTAATAGAAAACAGTTGTAAAAGTGAGGCCAGTAATGGTGATGCTTCATAATTCAGTTATTTAATGTCCAAAGTTTAAATTTTGGAGCTCTGTGTGCCAAATACAGATTTGACCACTTACCTCATTCTAGTATGTTAATGTGGGTGCTTGCCCATCAGGGCTGAGGGGACTGTTGGAAAGTGGAATTGGAAGTCTGTCGGGCAGAGTTAACTGTGGAGATGTACACTCTGCTTGCCTACAGTCAAGGTGGCAGAATTTGGCCTTGACAGTGTTTAGCACTAAATTTTGTACTTTTCAGTTGTTGTGTGGTCTACAGCTTGTTTGCAAGTTGCATGTGGTTATTTTGGTAATTTCCTCTCCTGAGGTAAATCCTTCATGGTAATGAAGGTGGCATAAAACTGGACCCAGATGGAAGGACTGCTGAAAGTTATGGAAACAAAACTGTGAGCCGGCTGAATCTTGCCAGACATTACTTCTTCAGAAAGAGTGAATTTTATAGCTCAGTCTGCATTTGGAATTCCAGACATACCGGAAGAGGAAAAAAAATGCTTTAAAAACCGTTTTCCTGAGCCTTTATCTTCCTGTACCTAACAACTGGATGGGTGAGTGGAGAAAGAGGTGGGGTTCATCGAAGTTTCCAGTCGACAGATAAAAGTAACTTCAGGCAGAGAGAAAGCTTGCCTATACGGACTTCCAGCCACAGGATGCTGGACAAAATCCTTTGGAGCCCTGCCCAGAATTTCACCTAAAAGTGCTTTATTATAGTCTGGTTTTGGTTGCATTTGTGATTAAAATATTCCTGAAGGTTTAGATCTGTTTCTCCCGAATCTGAATAAAGGATACGCATTTTGTAGAGCTGTGGAATTTTAGTCTTTTTTTTGTGCTTTGATATAAAGGGGGCATCTGAGCCACAAAAGCTGGTGTTAATACCCTTATCTTTCATTTTGCACAGCTTGTACACGTGTGATTGTTTTGACAGAAGACTTAATTTTGTAGAGAAGGCCCAATGGAAGTGAAGCGGGATAGATCTGCGCAGATCTGTGCTATGCATCTGAAGTTAGGGGAAATATTTCTTAACAGTTGTTTCTTTTAGATTTTGTACAAAGCAGTTAAGATTTCACTGAAAATCATTTAAGCCTGTTGTGGAGATAAAACTCCCAAACTATTCGCTATAACACTCAATTTGGATTTCTTGTTTCTGCTTCATAGAACAGCTTAAAACATGGAATGTGAGATTGGACATTGTTAGGATCGATATTCATGAAGCATGAACCATTTTTATGTTCTTGGCCATGTTAAAAAAACTTGGAAATCAATGGAAGTGAGAGGAGGCTTTCCTTCTATTTTGATGTTTTATTTGGTTATTACAATATATCACTGTGATGTCTGAGTTGCCTTTTTTTTGGTGCTTTTTCATGTGGTAAAGTATTCTTAAGTGTTCCCAAACACAGCCGTCCACACAGGGTGTATTTTACTTACTCAGCTCTTTCAATCTGTCAGAATACAAGCTATAGCCTTCCTGATTTCAGATGAAAAATTTATGAAAGCTGTTGCAAAATTACAGTAAACAAGATTACTTACAAAGTGTGCCTGGAAATCTGATTACTTTTCTTTCAGACAATGTACTGCTATTATTACTGAGAGAGGTTTCTTGGGAGATTTTGCTTTTGTTTCAGAGAACTATTGTTATTTTGACCTTTGGAATTAAGCACTCTATCTCCTCAAACGCTAGATATAAAACTTCTAGAGTCAGCTTGAATGATGACCATTCACAGCTTGCAGTTTTAAATAATGTAGTGATAGTATCAACCTTTGAATTTCCTGTGTCAGAGTATCCTCTGTATTTCTCTACCTGGCATGAACTGCAAACTGGCAAAATGAGATCAGTCATCCATGTTTAGCTGCTGCTTTAATCGATAGAGAGTAAATTATTTTCCCAGACCTGTGAAAGCCTTTCAGGACTTAAAAATGCCAGAGGTCAGCTTCATTTTCTCTCTGACTATTGTGTTGCTCTTTCAATGCAGTATATATGAAAAACTCATTATTTGCCCATCTCTCCCTTTTTAGTACTAAAAGCTTATGGCCATTTTTAGTGATATCTAGAACAGTTTTGTCTCAGGCAGGAGCATATCTCTTATAATCATAATTTGGAGGAGACTGAAAAATAAAAGCCATTTTAAAATTCATAATGTAAAATATGAGTGTACCTGAAATATCTGAAGTTGTGATTAATTTCTTACATGGTTAAACAAAAACTCTGAAGACAGGGGTAATGCCCAAATTGTACAATTTATTGGAAGGCCATAACTTTCCTTTACCCATGCATTTTTCTAGGCTTAAAGAGTGCCTAGTCCATAGATACAGGCTTCAACAAGAATCTACAGGGATATCAAAATCTTTTAGCACTTGTGTTGTAAGTGGGAAAAGATTTAAACCTGTTGGGATCTTCTTTCTGTTCCTTTTCTGAAAACTTATGATTCACAGTCTGCTACCAGATAGATGTGTTTTCTTTTAGGCTGGCCGGTTCCCCTTGCTCAGGACCTGTAAACCTGCTGCGTGGTGTTAATATTAGTTGCAGCCCTTATCTCCCTCCTGAATTCTTGCTGCCATGTGTGACCTTATAAAGCTCTTAAGATGTGGTTGCTGGTGTGCAGGCTCTGGTGTGTCAGTGCGTGTTTCTTGAGGGTGTCCTCGGCCAACTGGAGCATGTGATGAGCAAAAAGTGCTTCTGCAACACGCCGTGGTGTTGCCTTCCCTCTTCCAAAGCACTCTGAGGTTGTGCTGGCACAGCCACCTAAGGATTAACTGTCTGTGGAGCAGAGGTATTAGTTGCCCCCTCAACCACTTCTTTGAAGTTCCTGATCATGCTGGTAGGCTCAGTTTAGATTCCTGAACCTTTTTATGGATTTATAAGTTCAAGAAACTAAAGGTTGGCTGCACATCTATTTTACTGACATACCCAAATACCTTCTGTAGCAAAAAGGGGAGTAGTCAATGGTTCTTAAAGAAGGATTGTACCTGCAGCATGGCAGGTGTAGGTTCTGCAGGAACTGGTTTTCTGGCATCAGACTGACTGAACTTACCGTCAGCTGATCCTGCATGGAAGAAGTAGCTGCTGTATTCTGAAGGAGTACATGAAAACTTCTTAGCTGCCAATCTGGTTGGCAGAGAACTGTTTCTGTGCAAGGAGAAGATCAGAAGAGTCCTGTAAGCCTCTTAGGGCTTGAGCTGAGGTGTGCCATTTCTTTGGGCCCTTGGTCAGAAAGACAGCAAATCCTCATTCCCTCTATTTGGTGTTATTCCTTAAATAAATTCTTGATGTTTCTGGTAAAAGCTGGACATCAGCCAAGGCCTTTCAGATTTCCATGATCAGACTCTCATCCTGAAATGAAGGGGGAAAAGTCTTGCAAGTCCGTGTGGAAAAAGTAGTTTTAGCATGTTTCATCATTCTCTAAGAGCATCTGATATGTACTTCTGGTAATGTACTCATCAGTCTGCCTCTGAAAAATTCATCTATCCACACCAAAAGGTCACCACACTGACCATGTGATTTTGTATCTGTATTCTTGAGAAGCTCTGTTATAACCTAATTGCATGGAATAATACAGCCATACTATAAGATCATTTGTACTCTCAGTTTTAGGATATCCTAAAATCTTTTTGAGATCAATCCTGTGTAATTTACAGCTTTTTTTAGTTTAAGAGTGCCAACTGTTTTCCCAAAGTCCAAGAATACCCAAGGTCTGAAAATGTTCCTTGGAATCCTTGCAGACTGAAAGTAAGCCAAAGCATCTGTTATAGTGTTTTCAAACTTCGATATGTTCATTCCCCCAAGAAGAAAGCTAAATCACAGCAAAGGTAATGAAGTAAGAAAATCCTCACTAATTGAAGGACAAGCAGAGGTTTTTTGCATGCTTGATACTATCTATGGTTGTTGTGCTCAGGTGGAATCCTACCTCTCCTTAAACTCTTTCTGCAATACTATTGCTAGTACCAACATGAGAAGGAATTCAAAATAAACATCAGTGTATTTAGAATGCCTTTTCTTTCTACAATTCCAGTTGCAATTGACTGTACAGTTTTGCTTTCAAGTTCTCTATTAAAATGTTCCATGAGGAAATCCCATATTTCTAATTCTTTTTTTCTTGTCTCTAGACACCATATAGCAATATATTCTTCTTGCAAGTCTTGCTGGTTACTTGATACAGTCTTAGGCTATTGCTGTCCCTGACAGATGTTCCTTTTGATGTTCTCTGAGAGTGATGTTTTTAAGGTAGTATTACCTCTTTAGTCAGGCAGGAAAGGTTGCTGTATCTTCCTGTCTGAAGCAGGAATTGCCTGGCTTTCTGTCTGATTTCAGTCCTCACTACTACATCAGTCTGGGCTGCTGCTTCTTTCATTCGCTAATGACACCCGCAGTACATCTGTGGTTACTTTTATTGCTGCTAAGAGCTTGTCTCATTTGCCAGTCCCTAACAAGCCTGGAAACAGAGCCATCAAGTTAATGAGGTGCTGGTGGCAACCTCACTTTGCATGCCTCTGTTTCATCTTTCATATTGAACAACCTAAATTCTGAATAAGAATTGGATAAAGCTATGCTTATGGCAATATTGGAAAAATGCTTAGCCTTTAATTGTCATCTTGATAAATTAAAATTTTATGAATACCTTGGCAATAGAAAACTAACTCAGTGCCACAAATTGTGATTCAAGATGGTGGATCCACAACTGCTAATCATTACTGCAGCTGACAGAAATGATAAATAACATACTGACTAGAGCTGTTGTTTACTGATGTGCAATGGGAATAAGACAGATGATGGATTGAACTCCAATTGTGTGCTGTCTTTATCAGCCTCAGGCCAGGTATGTGGATTTACAAATTCTGTACTGGCAACTTCATAGTGGATCTGCCATGGAGCTGTGAATACCTGCTTGCTTATCTTTGTTTAATTTTTATAAATTGGTTTCACATTCCTTGTTATGGACAGATATATCCAACCCATTTGTGGGAATCTTAAAACTCCTACAAAATAGTGAATATGTTTCTTTGAGCCTTCAAGAGCTCTTCCAGATTAAGGACCTTAACCAGAGATCACAGTCCTTGTATTTACACTGTGATTAAGAAAACTTCTTGTTATAACAGTAGTGGTCACTGGAGTCTTCCAGACTGCTCCATGCATGACTCCAGACTGATGGACAATTCACACAGATAGATGCAAATCTCTTGAGCAGCTGGGTGTGCTGGCATCATGGGAATAAAGTGCAGCTGAACACCTGTAGTGTTTGTTTCTGTGCTACCTCCCCAGTCACAGCAGAGTTGTGATCCCAAATAATTATGTGCTGCCACAGTAGCTTATGCATATTTCAAAAATAATTGAATCAGCTCAAGCCATATTGATCTGTGATGATGATAAGATGTGAACAAATTAAACGTCTGGTTTGGGGGGATCTGGATCCAAAAATAAGTGAATTGGCACAGTTCTACTCTTTTCCTCCAATTTTCTTTTTCTTTGAGAATCAAACCTGATGAAAAAACCTAAAATCCAAAAGAAACCCATGCATTTCCTTCTCCATATCTTTTCTTTATATATCTTGAATAGGCTACCTTGAGACACAGGACCTTATTCAGGTGATGCTGAAAATTGAAGGGACTATTGCACCATTTGTATGGAGGAGTGTGAGGCTGTGTCTACACTTACTCTCCCTGATGTCTGTTTCGCCAGCCTGTATAGAAACATTTTCTTTATCTCTTCTCTAAACAGAACTCTTTTTCTTAGTGATGTGTATATGATGTAAAAGCCCCTGGCTGTTTCTGGTGTGACCCTGTTTGAGGCTTGTGTCTGGGAGAGGCAGAGGAAATTATGACAGATGATGTGTTAGTCTGAGCATTCTCTTCTTTCACCATTCATAGTTCTAGTTTTGAAGGTTTTCTTATTTAGAAGGTATTTTCTTATTTAGAAGAATTTTTCTTATTTATTTACTCCAGAGTGCAGGAGCAGTGGCTTCTGGTTGCATACACCGGAGAACAGCTGGGATGAGAGGTGCTCTGGTCCACCTGTTTCCCAAACAGCTTCTCAGAGCTGCTCAGTAAGTTTTGCAAAAGTAGTTAGAACTTTTTTCCACCTGCCTCCTCACAGCTGAACTGTGTGCTGTGTGACCTTTTAAAGACCCTAAATGCTCTGGCTGGCCTAGTGGATCTGCTCACTGACTGGATAAATGGGATTGTTGTCTTTCAATTCCAGGCAATATGTCCGTATCCCTTTCTCCGATTTGCTAATACTTTGGTCAGTCTGGCAGGAAAATCCTAGGAAGACTAGATTCCTCCCAGCTCCTTTTCCAGCAAGACTGATTTCAGGCTGAGGACTTGGACACGTTATTTCCTCTGAGAGAAGTGTTAGGAAAACAGATGCTCTTTGAACTTGGTTCAACACCTGCTTGCTAGTGGTCCTGTTCTTACAGGATTGTTTAGGTTGGAAAGGACCCTTAAGGTCATCAAATCCAGTCATTAATCCAGCACTGCCAGGTCCACCATTAAGCTGTGTCCCTAAGTGACACATCTACAAGTGTTTTAAATACCTTCAGGAATGGTGACTTCAGCAATTCCCTGGGTAGCCTGCTCACACTTTTGGTGAAGAGATTTTTCCTAATATGCAATCTAAACCTCCCCTGGTGCAATTTGAGGCCATTTTCCCTTTTCCTGTTGTTTGTTATTAGGGGAAAGAGACCAAGACCCACCTTGCTATGCCTTTCAGTCAATTGTAGAAAGTGTTAAGGTCCCCACTGAACAACTTTTTCTCCAGGCTAGACAACCCTAGTTCCCTCAGCTGCTTCTCTTAAGTCACTTCAGTTGCTTCATATACCTTGGCAGGTGGGTGGATTCTCTAGATGCAGATACTGTGATGGTCCTTGCAGCAGCACAGTGGTCTGAGAACTGTCTAGTTGGGTCAAGTCCTAGGATGTGGTAGGGGAGGTTGTCTAGTAGCTTGTCCTGTAAACCACACTGGGGATCCCCACCCTGCTAACTCATGCCAGAAAATGGCCATAGATTCTCACTGGAGGCTTGTTTTCTGCATCAGTGAGCTCTGGGAATCTTTTAACCTGACTGATAGGTGGTGGGATTTTAAAAAGTGGCTTCAAGTGATGTGATATCTGTTTAACAATAAAACAATTTACCAGATTGGTTTTGCTTTCTTTGATTTCTGCTATTTTCTTACCTTTGGCTTAATGAAATTGGGTAACAGTACTTATGAAAAAGCCCTCTACTAAGACAAAAATGCCTGTATTTGCAGAATCTCTTTTGCTCTGTTTCCTATGACTGAGTCTGAAGTTTTACTCCTGAGATGTTATTTGGCAGTTATATTTTAAATGTAAGTTAACGTTTGTAACCTTTATTTGAAATTTTATCGTAATAGAAATAATAGCTACTGCAGAATATGGTCCTGATCATGGAGTCAAAAATGAAATAAGTCTCTTAGGTTTGAAGTCAGTTGAACTGAGAGGCATATGAGCATGCGGAAAGTATCCTTAGGAGAGTAAACTTTAAAAACATTGTTGCAATAGTAATAACCCTGTTTAGTATGTAATTGCACAACCTTTGGAAACACTTGAAAAGTAATTACAAAATGACACTAGTGTTTCAATATTAAATCTATTTTTTCATGCTACTCTATTGTTAAATCTTAGGAATATTTTTGCAAAATGTGTTTTTAAATGATCCATTAGAGAGAGAAGCTTAAGTGTACCTTTTTCTTCATTAAACGTGCCTTTAAAATGACCAGTTTCCTTATGTGCTGAATCTCATGTGCTCCCTGGTCCAAATTTTGTCATTCTTACTTTTAAGTGAGTTGCCTCTTGACACTTTCTTGATTACAGCCAGATTCTCAAGTTGTTATGTCACCAGGAAAATGGTGAGGGAAAGCTACCTTTTAGCTTTGATTTAAAAGTGACAGCCAAAATATGTAACTGTCAGTATCAAGTAGCTCAAAGAGTCAGATGGGTACTTCTGACTTCTACAAATCTAAACTAGTATTTCACACTTCCACAAATCTGTACAAGTATAAGAAAGGCCATAATTTTACTTTTAATACATGCTACAGTGCAGTTAATCTGAAAAACATGTCTTTGAGTTTTGTGAAGTATTGTACTATTCATAATGTTTGGCTGATGGAGCTTTTTCAATGGCATGTTTTGAATATATTTAACTACAATGTTCTTCCTAAGTGTTTTACTCAGTTTCTCTTCCATGTATTGCAATTTGTATAAATGGTAGTTGCATTTATTGGAGTTTCTTTAAAAATGTTTCCATAATATGAGGAAGAATTTTGAGAATATCTGAAAAACAGGCTAAACTGAGTCATTAACCCACCTTTTTTTGAGAGGAAGTCAGAACCAATGCATGAAGAATAAAGTATGCAGGAAAAGGTATTTTGATCACTCTATATATACTAAAAATTAATAAATGATGTGAGTAGTTTCTAATTACCTCTGGAGCCTGAAATAATTAGTTTCATCAAAGTACAGATTTTTGCTCACTTTTCTGCATGTTGTATCCTCCCTCTTCTGAAGGGGACACTTCAGGGAGCAGAATGTAATTAACTGTCCTTTCTCTCTGGGACATGGTTCGTCTTCTGTGGCTGCCAGCTACTGCCAGTGAGTGGGACAATTTTAGAAGTGCATCCAGCTGAGCGTTATAGCCACTAGTAATTGGGTTTGAGCATCCTGTTTTTCTTATGCTGTTACGTGTTTTAAAGTGAAGCTTTTGGTAATTGCCAGCCTAAGAGAAGGTTGAGATGCTGCTGGATGACCAAAAGGCATGGCAGTCCTGTTCATATTCCCACACCCTGTTCCAGGGCCCTCTGAACCCCAGCTTATTAAATACATAATTGTATGCACTGACAGATTTTATCTGACAGGTGGTTAACAAGAGGAGAGGACACAAATCGATGGAAAATAAACCAGGAGAGAGAAAACTGCTGATATGGCAAATGAGAATGTATAAAAAGCCACTCACTGTTCAGGTTGAGTACAGGGTGTTTGCACAGGGCATATTTTTGAATATAAAATATACAGGCCCACACATCCTGGTTCTACTAATTGTGTTCTTGGCAGGAATAGGTGTCAGTTCTCTATTCCATGGCATATGATACAGTAGGAATGGTCAAAGCTCATGGGGTCTGGCTGCACCTTTGCATGCAGATAGCTCCAGTGGAGTTGTTCCTGTTGGCCTAAGATGGACACTACCTTTAAACATCAAAAGGGCTGGATTAAAGAACAGTTGTGCTCACTCCATGCAGAGAAGAGAAACGTTAAAACCAGGTGTTACTCCTTCAGAATCTAGTTACTGTGTTGCAACTTTGACTTTTCTTGAAAACTATCTTCCTTTTCATTCATTTGGAAGTGGTGATTGAACCAGAATTATGGTGTTCATCATGCATTGAGGTGAAGCCGTTGTAATGTTTTCTCTTCTTTATCCTATTTTCCTGTGTTCTGCATTTTGGGTTGGTTTTGACTGCTGGTGAGTGCCTAAGTGATGTTTCCATGGGTCTAGCTGTGGTAAACACCAAATATCTCTAAGCGTTAGTAGCCAGCCAAGAGCTTGTTGTCTTGTGTATATAGTTAGGATTGCTCTGTCTGAGGTGCATCTCTGCTGAAATTCATCTGCCATTTTCTTGCTCCCTAGTGACTCTTATGAGATCCTTTTGTGTTTCTTCACAGCTGACTCTCATCTTTGCTGGATTGCTGTTCAGCCCTTTTGCAGTCTGTTTATGCATATTTTGAACATATACCCTAGGATTCCTGAAGACTCTGGTACCTTTCTTTTTAACAATTTTTCCTAGGGTAGGTGCCAGACCTGCTGGTACTTCCCTTAGTCTTTGAGAGGGATCCCAGGAGAGACAGGCATTACATCACATGCCTGTCTTTGGGTACTGTGGAACTTTTGGGTGCAGGTTACATGCTACTGCAGTTTTAGCTTTCTTCTTAAAGTCTTATTGGCCCTTTCTGGTGAATCCTGACTGCTTGTGGTGATTTTTTTGCTGTTTCTGCTTTTGTCTGCAATGCCTTACACTAATTTGAGTGTAAAGTTTGAGATAAACTTTCTGATTTATTCCCCAAGCAAAGATTATTTTGGAGTGAGAATTATCCCACACTGAACACAGATAAAAAAAAAAAAAAAAAAGCAAACAACAAAACCTTTCTGCTACAGTCTGTTCTTCTCTAGTAGTACTTTTTAATACCTGCATCATCTGTTTGGAAGTCCTTTAGCTGTCAACTCCTGATTACGTTTCAAAAAGAATTTTCTACTTATTTGTATACTCTTAAAAGTCTCAGGCAAGTTCTTTTCTTGGCCTGCATTATTGAGTCTTTATATTAATTGAGTCTTTATAATAAATCCTTTTTTATTATCCCCTTTCAGGTTTTTCTTTTTTTTTTTTTTTTTTCCTCTGCAGAAGATAATTTTTAGAGGCTTCCTTACTTGGATGTTGAGGCATTCTGGTTGTATTTTTGTCTTTCTCAAGTTGCTTAGGGGAACTGATTAGCTTTTGCCCTGTGCCTGTGAGTTGTATAGTGTCTTCAGGCTACCTACAAAGATTTTAATCTGTAAGCTTATAGCTCCCCCTTTCAATTTCAGTGTTTAGGTTTTGTTTTTCATTTGTTTGCTTAACAAGGTTTGTCATTGTTAGAAAGAAGCCCCTCAATAGCAATATTTTGTGGACCAGGTTATTTCCATTTCTTGAGATCAGACCAATCTCAAGATTGTTTTCTCTTTCTTTGTATGGGTGGGTTTTTTTGTCTGTGTACTTGTTTTGTTTTTCAGCAGTGCAGGAGACACAGACTGTGGTCTCAGCTTCCATCTGCTGTTGTGATGCTTAGCAAGTCCATCTGGGAGTCACTAAAGTATCCCTTGACCTGCTGTGTTTTCTTCTTTGACAGCCTTCCTTATATCTGCATGATAACCAGCCCTCTAAGTAATTTATTTTTATGAGACTTTGCTGTTCAGTCTCTTTTTTTGGCTCATAGCTGCTTTATACAATTTGTTAATTCTCTTAGACTGTTGATACAGGTCTTCAGTCTCTGGAGAAGAGTATGGCTTTCAGTCTTTTTCTACTTTTTCATTATTCTGCTGATGGTCTTTTTTTACACCAAGTTTTCAGTAAGACTGTTGAGTAAGTAATGCTTCAACAATGGGCATTTTATGTCTTTCATCTAGCTTCTGAGGCTTATAGAGAAGAGTGTATCCTTTCATATGGTGTCTTATTTCCTTGCCAGATTTTAAATACAGTCTGTTCTGCCTTTCCTTAGCTGAAATCTTTTTAGCTGAGTTTAATCAACTTCTGTCCTTTCATTTAGTTGAGACTCACTGGTCTCCTTGACAATAGTGCTTCTCTTAAACCATGCACTCTGTTTCTATAACAATCAATCTACAACATTTAATTTGAATGTTTTCCTGTGATGTTGGAAGTACTAGCAAACTCATTCTTAACTTTTTTAAGCTCAGTTGCTTTCTAGAGACAAAAATCCCTATTTGCCAAATATCCTGGTTTCTTTGATTTCACTTTTGAACACATTTTCTTAGCTGCTTATTGGACTTTTGCTTGCCAACCAGTTGGTTTTTTGGGGGAGCATTTCTGGGAATGCTACAACAGTTCTCTGTTTTCTTCACTAGCAACAAATATTTTACCTCCAGAAGTTTTCTTCCAACTTTGCATTTGCACAGCAGCCCTGGCACCTCCAAAGAGCCTTTCCAAATGCTGTGTGAGGTCTGATGTTTTTTGCATTAAACAGAGAAGTCTTTGATCTCTGGTATGTCAAGACTTTGTGTTCCTGATAATCATTGCTACAACACTGAAGCAGGCAAGGTTCACTTATAGCTATCACGCAAACTTGGAAAAATCTGGATACAATCATTTTCTACTGACTAATTGAGAAGATAAATAATGTCTATATGCAACTGGGTGTACTAAAAAAAACCCCCACTGGCCAAAAGTGCTTGGCTTGGTAGTCAGGCATGTGTGTGGTCAGGTGGGTGTTCACAAGACCTGCAGGGCTGGTCACTTTATTGTCATTGTTGGTCCTGTGTGCTCACAAGGACATTGCCTATAACGCCAAAGAGCTGTTCTGGTTTGGATTGCAGCAGAAGTGCTGCACTGCTGCAAAACTGCACACTTCTCATATGGAGAACACATTTACAGCACATATGGTTCATGGCTTTCAAGCCTGGGGAAAGACTTCAGGTGGCCAGAATGTCATCTGAAGGGTTTGGATGAAATCTTGCTGTTCCAATTATGTTCCCATGTACTGACAAATGCAAAATGGTGTAGAGTGTGACCATGGATGCAGAACTGCTTCTCATGGTTACATACAACCTCACACAGCAGCTGGGCAGCTGTAATGCCACATAATCAATGTAATGTGCAAATGGCTGGACTGAGATGCATCTAGTGTGGAATCAGATCTCTGTGCACTAATGGCAAGTGTAGATTGCACATCAGACTTGTTAATAGACAGAACTGAATTTCTCAAGACAGCAGACATCATGAAACAACGGGATTTGGGCCTGATGCTATTATCATTGATCTGCTAAGCTAGACAGGGAATGCTGAATCGAAGAGAAAAAAATTCAGGAATGCAGTTACATTGGGCCTTAGTGAATATGAAAAGCTTCACTGACACAAACTTCAGGACAATTTGATTAAAAGATACAGGTCAGTTAATTTTTTGCTCATATCCTTGAATACGCTGAACAAAACTCAATGGAAGATAAAAAAAAGAAAAAAGCACATAAGAAAACCTCTAATCAGGCAGCTAAGCAAGAATAATAAGCTAAGTTTTATGTTATGAAAGATAAATGGTGGGCACAAAAGGCAGAGGACTCTGTCGATCCAGAAAATGTTATATGGTATTGGAAATAGCATCTGGCCTTAAAGACACTGCACAATTTTTGGAGTGGAGATGGACTAATACTAATGGAATTTATGGAAAAGAAACCTGAGACTGCTGGCAAGAACTTTTCAGTTGTTGTCCTAAATGATGAAATCCTAGATGAAACTGTACAGCTACTTGGCCAGGAACAGGGCATGGCACCTCTTAGTAAAATGGAGACTTTTCCAGGTGTCTAGCAGATGGTGCACTGTGCAGTCAACTATACGCAAATTCACTAAAATAAAACCAAAGGAGAGGAGTCACAAGTAGCTAGAAGACTTTTGCAGATTTTGTAAAGAAATATTTATTGAGATATTAGAGAATTTAAATGCTGCCGAGTTTTAGAAAGAGAAGGGTGATTATGTCTTCTGAAAATCATTGTCTCAAGTCCTGGAAAAGGTTTTACAGGAAAAATGGGCAGTTTTTGCTGCAGAGACAACTCTACTGATTCTTTCAGTCAGTCCTGTTAAAGGATGATGTTTGAGAGGTCAGCAAACTAGTAATCCTTGAGCCCTGTAACATTTTTTCTAACACTCAACATTTTTGAAAATAGCTGCATGAAATTGATGATACTGAAAATTGAATAGATGTATGAAATAAAAAAGTAAATCAATGTCTGAAGAACTTTAATCACTTGGTTTTATATTTACATTTAGAACATGTTTCATTGATCTCAGCAAAAAGGGATTTTAGTAGGAGTTTAATGTAGTAAATGGTTTGACTTAATTCAAAGCATGTGATATTTCAGATCCCAGCAGGAGTCCTCTGTATATAGACTACTGTTGAATTCCATTAAGCAAAAAGAATAAAGACAAAGTGTCAAAAGAATGAGAGACCATGTTAAAAGATTTTATGCTCAAACTGGCATTTTAGCTGCTTCTTTGTTCATTTTTATGGATTATTTCATCTGACTATGTTTTTATATATAACAGTGAAGTGCTGTACAGCAGCTTTACTGTTTAAAATTAAACGGAGGGCATGACATTATCTAGGAAAGAGCAGGATGTAGATTGAGAGAAGGTTGTGGGTTTTGGAAAGATTATTGAATGTGACTCTTCAGATTTTACTGGTGATAACAAGATTATCACGCTTTGGAAGAATTTGTGGGGGTTGGATAAATTTCTAACAGTAGACTTTTTAATTTCTTCAGTAATTAAAAGACAGCAAGGTAGAAAACACTCAGGGAGACACAGCTGTCAGGTAAGATCCATCTATTGCAGGCTTAGCCATTATGTTCAAAAGTGTCATGCTGATACTTTAATTCATTACCTCTAGTGTATTTTAATTTCTGAAACTAGCGGGGGAAAAAAAAGCAGCAAAGTGTTTGGGTTTGTTTGTTTTTCTTTTCCCCGCCCTGCCTCTTTGGGAAGTGGTTTAGGTAACAGAACAGCTAACCTTCAGGATTTTGCAACACCTGACTTGCTAAACTCACTGATAATTGCAAATATTGATCAGGAAGCTGCAAGTTCTAAATGTCCTGCTCTTAAAGTTACAATTCTATAAAGATTTAGTTCCTCTGAAGTAATAGGAAAATATTCTTCAAAGTAGTTTCCGAAATAAACCTCTGTCTTACAGGGCCTGCTTTTCTTGAGCTGACATGTATTTTAAAGGCAGGATGGTGAAAATCCTCCTGTACACATTAAAGCTTTCTGTAAAGGATACAAATTATAATAAAGTTTTATTTTCTCATATATTTTATAAATTGCCTAATGTTGTACAATGTCTTTAAATTTCAATTTTACTTCAGAATTTGTACAGGGTATGGTGTGATGCAAGCAGCTTGTGATAGCAGAAGGATGTTGTCCTGTGTCAGGTCAGGGAGATCACCTGTTCTCAGGAGCTGATACTGTGTGGTCTGGTTTTCTTTTTCCTCTTTGTGTCCATTTAAATCAAAATGTAAAAGTGTGTAGTAGGCAACCGCAGAAGGAGAGAAAACAAAAATGAAATTTTAGATTTAGTCATCAAAATAGTTCAGCTAAGTGTTGAGATCAGTATACACATAAAAAAAGAAAATTGAGTAGCTATTAATTTGGAGCAAACATTTTGATGGATTGATCTAATTATAGAATACATATAAATATATATAGCTGCATGTGCTCCAAACAGACATCTAAATATTGTTGATCTGTTATGAAGCTAAACCCTCCCAGAAAGTACAGTAGTTTTATTACTTTTTTACTGATGTGAAGAAGCATGCAGTTCATGCATGAAGTGCATCTGGATTTTCTTGCCAGTATGTTTGTAGCATGATCCTTATGACTGAAATGCCAATTTCCCATCATTTAAATATGTGCTTTTCCACAGTCTTGGCTTACTCCAGGAGTTTGTGGTTTCCTTTGGTGCTGTGACTTGGGCTGCAGGACAGATGGTGCAAGGAAGTTGATATTGTCCTGTTGCCCCTGTGACACCTGTCTCTTGCAACAAGAGTTTAGCAATCCCACCTGGAAGTGGCAGAAGTCAAGGGCTGAACTTAAATGCTTTTGATGTTAACTGAGCTGATATTGGTTGTGCCACTTACTAAATCAATTAACTGAAACAAGTTTCAGAGATGGGATTGATCAAAAATCACAACATTCAGATAATATAAATCAGTAGTTCTTTCTACTAGTAGGTAGGTTTTATATTTTTACTATGCAAGATGGCACATATGTTGCTCTATGCAGCTCTGTACTCTTGCAGACACTTTTAACCCTATGCCTAAATTTAAGGCCATTATTTTGTTTTCAGTGTGACTACCTGAATGCCTTCGTGTGCATATTTGATATTTGGAAGCTTAGTGTTTCCATTTCAGGGTTAGCATCACCACTTAAAATTTCCTGACACTTCTTTTGCTTATACCGTGATTGTCAGTGTTGCAATAACAATTGCTTAAATGTGTGACTTCATAGATTTAAAAGGGAATTAAAAATAAGAGGAGTTGAAATACTCTGCCTTTTGCCAGGCAGGGCAGGGTATATTGTAGGATTTCCCTTGGTTTGAGCCTGCCAGGGTGGTGGCTGGAGCTGGGAGCAGCTGGGTGTCATGGTGCACATGCAGCAGGCAGGGCTGCAAGGAAAATGAAGAAATGGGAACAGTGAAGGGGGCCAGATTTTTACAGCAAATGTCTCTAGATATCAAGGTGTAAAACTTGCTAGATCAGGGGAAAAAAATCCAAATAAACCCCCCCCTGCTGATGGCATCTGTAAATGTTTGTAAATTTACAAATTTATTTGTAAATTTTTAGTTTTGATTTAATTGAAGCAAATCTTTTATACATAAGAAAGGAAAAAAGTCATATTAAGACACTTGTAAGTAAAATGTAATATATTTAAGCAGAAAACTGATCAATTAACAAGATTTAACAGAGCACTAAGGAAGCAATTACAAATAAGGGAAAAATATAAGTTTTTTCTGCTTAGATGTCTTACAAATCATCAAATAAGTACTCTCAGATTCTCTTGAAGATTTCACAATGAAAAATGAATCTGAGGCTTTTCTGCATGAAGTCTGTGGTTACTGTTGCAGCAGTAACATTTGAGGCCTGCTTTTGGGAATCCTTGTTGCTGCAAATGAGGCTGTTAGAATTCATAACAGCTGGGGAATGACTAAAGATCCTGTGACTGTACTTTGATATAGTGCTGTTGTGTTTCAACCAGGCATACTTTTGAGCATGTACAGCAATAGAAAATCAAATATGTATTTTTTTTAATGCACCCATCAATAGATGATTTAAAGATGTTAGTGTAGTAGCTTACAAGTAAGTTCTGTAGATAAATTTAAATATTAAATGTTCTGAATCTTACTTCACGTTATATTCTAGTCCTTGCTCTGGGCATTGTTTGTACATTTCCAAGTGAGCAGTTGCTAGGAGAAAATGTATATATGTAATCTAGAATCTGTACTTCCAGATAAATACTTTAAGCAGAATCAAAGAATGTAGTACTTTCAACTATCACTGTCAGAAAGGCTTTTATAGAACTATGGACGTAGTTGATTTGTGAGGCATTTTGACAGCTGCATTGTTCAAGGTGATATACTGTTTTCTCAATCTGCTTCAAATAATATTAAATCATAGTGCTTTGGGTTAGAAGGGACCTTAAAGATCACCTAATGCCACCTTCTTTAGTGGAGAGGCAGGCACACCTTCCACTAAAAAAGGCTGCTCAAAGCCCCACCCAACCTGTACTGTATTACTTGGAGAAGGGAGTTATTCCAGAAACCGCCTGGATTGCTCGTGCCCTGCTGTGTTGCCCCTTCAAACAGGTATTGAGGTGGCTGAAGTTCCTCATGAGGACCAGTACTTGTGAACATGAGGCTGTTCCTGTCTGTTTATAGAGGGCCTCATCTTCTCAATCTTCCTGGTTGGATGACCTGTAGCAGACCCCCACTGTAGTGTTGCCTCTCTCTGCTCTCCCTTTAAGCCCATCTATATGCCCTCAGCTATTCATCCATCACCCTGCAGGGAATGCTCCATCCATTCTTACTGGTCATTGACGTAGAGGGAAACACACCCTCCTTGTGCCCTCTCTCCTCTCCTTCCTGAAGAGCCAGTATCCTTCCATTCCAACACTCCTGTCATAGGAGCCATCCCACCACACCTCTGTGACAAGATCCTATGTGCACATCTCTTGTTTACTGCACCATGCCTCCGAAGCCAACATACTGGCTATAGAGGCTGGAATTCCTTTTCCTGATGACTTGCAGTCCCCTTTCAAACTCAAAGCATCTCTTTCTGATATTGGCATCAAACTTGTGGGAGTGGAATGGATTGAAGTTCTGTTTCTCTGGGAACTTTAATTTTATGAGAATTGGTGAAAAAACTACTTGCATTCCAGAGTGCCTTATTGTCACCCTCTGCAATCTATCTTGGTATAGCTCAGACTATTCCTGGCTGTGTCACTGGTGCTCTTGTGAAACTACAGCAGTGGGCAATAGTGGGCTCGGTGAGCTTGGGAGTCTCTTGGTGATGTCCCTGCTATGAGCCACAGAGCTCTGAGGAGTGTGTCAGAGGTACACCTCTGTACCTCTCACAGGAGAGTCCCTGCTGCTGTCACCCATCACTTTCTTGTGCTTGCATTGGCTGTTACAGAGCAGATGGGGCTGCCAGGCTCAGCCCCAGCACCTCTCCTGATGCAATGGGTCTTTTCAGTCTGCAGACCAGAGAAGAGGATCTGCAGGGGCTGTCCAGACTTCAGGGGAAGTTTCTTTCTCCTGCAGACTCATGGTCTTGCAAAGCTTTTGTTCTTCTGCATCTTGCCCCTCTCTGTTCTTTGTGTGTGCCGGCGGTGGAGTTGTTGGATGGTCGGCCATGGGCTGTGGGTCCTGTGCAGGCTGAGCTTGGAACCAGCTCTCCAACTCAGCCCCTCTCATGCTGCATACACTTCTCACAGGCTGCTGCAACTCAGAGGAGTAAAAGAAGTGTTGTGGTTAATAGATACAGTAGTAGTTACAAGGCTCCACAAGCTCCAACAGCTTCTTACCATGAAAGAAATCCTCTTTTGATTTACCTCACTTTAGATATCCAGTCATGTCTTTCTGCCATCTCCACATACAGCAAGTTTAGAGTATGTTATGGATGTCTGACCTTTAAGTACATTTGTTTTTAACTTCCTTTTCATTTTCCTCTCTTTTCAGGAAGTTGAAGACCACGTGGCATTTTTAATAACTGTTCCAACAGCCCTAGCAATTTTTTTTGCTATATTTATCCTTGTCTGCGTAGAACCTGTATTTAAGAAGCTGCTTCGTATATTTTCTCTGGTGGTCTGGGTATGTCTTGTTGCCATGGGATATCTCTTCATGTGTTTTGGAGGAATCATCTGTCCCTGGGACCAGGTAAGACTGTCATTATTACTAATTTTACTTCCTTGGGTACATTTCCAAGAACCATTCTATACAAAAGCATGCACATTCATTTTTGCGGGACATCTCACAAAATGTTTTTGTGACTAAGTGGTTGCATGCTGCGGCTCCCTCCATCTGTTTTTTAAATACCAGAGATGTACAAACTTAAAATACATTAGGAAATATTAGAAGGATTTTGCTTTTATATTTTTAAGCTCCTTTAATCATGAATACTTGATTCCAATCACCAGCTTCTTTGCTATCTTTTCCAGTTTAAAATGTTTGAGGTCTCAGTGTAGGCTTCCTGTGGTCTGCAAGGTGTTCTCTAGCAACGCATGAGAAAAAGAACTGGGAGTCTCCCTACTTGTCTAGAAAAATGGATGAGTAGAGAAGTGAAGTACCCTTCACATTTTTAAAATGTTTTAATGAAGAAAAAGCAAAACATAATTGCAGCCTAATAGCAGCACTTCTGAAACATCAATAAATGATGTGCAATATCCAACGCTGTGTCTAATCGATCTTTCTGAGTTCTGTCACATTATTTTTTTTTCTCCAAACTGCTCTATGTGGGAATATGGCTCATAATATTTTTATAAGTCTTCAAAGGATGGAAAAAGTCTTTTAAACATAGAAATATGCCTTCTGAAGATTTCATGCTGATTCTATGAGTTTAACCTTTAAATTGTATTACTTTCTGCCTTCTAGGTCCTTGAGACAGACTTGAAATAAATTTTCTGACTTTTTTTATTCAGATCTTGCAAAGACTTGGGCAAATACTGAACTTTAAGTAGTTCCTTTAAACTCTTTAATGTAAATTATTTAAATTACTGGTGCATGTTGGTAATGCTTTAGGAGACCTTATCTTTGTGGATGACTTTATATTTTCATTTTCTTGGAAGGTTTTGGGATTAATTATCTAAGAAACCCCCTACCTGGGTTGGGGGGGGGGGGTGGGGTTAGGTTTTATATATTTTCAATAGTTAAAACTACCAAACCAGGTCACACTTGCATATAATAAAGAACAATCAGAACATGAAATACTTTTCTTTAGATGTGGATTTCACCCTGGGAGTGCTTGTGTCTTTGTGGTATCACATCTAGGTAATTCACAAGATCTTAATTTTTTCATTTGTTTTCACTGGCATTTGTGTCATGTCATGCTGGAATATTTTAGACTTTTGAGCTTAGATGCAAATATTTAGTTAGCCATATTATTTGTTCCTTGTAAATGATACTAAATTCAGTTTAGGTATTAGAAAGCTAGGATAATGATTTTCAAAAGCACATGGACAGAAAGAGATCTAAGAGGGATACTGATGTCTCAGTCCCAGAGGTGTGTTTAGCCTGTGATGATTTGTCCAGCCATGCTTTCCTCTTAGGAAAAATGTAGGCATTCACACAGCATGCAAAGGATGTGTCTGGCCCCGTGATGGAGGAAGGACTGTAGAGCTCTGGGAAATGGCATTGTATTCCTGTAGGTTGCCAGGACACACAACTCCTCTGATATTCAGTCTTTGCTTTGCGTGCAAGAGCTGCTTGGAGAAAAGGATATTTGGGACGGAGCTGCCTCTCTTGCCCTGCCCCCGGCAGCCTCCTTGCCGAGTGCTTTGCGGGCTCCAGCTGAGAGCGAGCAGGGCATTTCCAGAATGCCTGGACCTGGCTGCAGATGTCTTTGGCATCTGGCGGGAGAGGGACTGTGCCAGAGTAGCCCCTGGCCACTGCTGAGAGTCCAAGGTCGTGTGGCTCCTTGTAGTAGGACCCTTCACTTCCCCAAGCCTTTTTGGTTGTTTTTTTTTTCTCCTTTGAATAGCAGCACCGTTTTCCGGACTGCTTTCGTAAGAGTACTTTTGCCTAGTGTCAGTTAAGAGTAAACTGTGGAAATATGGGAATCTTTCTGGGAATTTCACACCTTACACAAAAGACTAATTGAAGGTTTGATGTTTTCAAGCATTTGAAAAAGAGCTGTGACCAGTAAAATGCTGCCTTGTGTTCCTGCGATGCTAGTGTTTTGTTTGCTCTGCATCGAGAATATGTAGGTCAATAGTTGGTGTTATCTCTTATATGTGAAACCAAATCGGAAAAATACTTCCTTGGTGATCATTGACAAGTTCTTTGTTGAAATTTTGCATTTTGTGAATCTTTAAACCATTTTACTTGGCATATTAAAGTGGCTTTGTGATTCCCTTATGCTTTTTATGAAAGAAAGGAGACATGATGTAAGACTTAAATTAGTTAAGTTTCAAATATATCTCTGTCAACATTAACTAATTAGAAAATGATGAAAATAAAAGAGTTCATGCACAGTTACGTACTAAACAAGTGCTTTATTTTAATTTACTTCATGTTTATACATATTTACTTGCATTTACTTTTAATTTACTTCAAATTACAGCCTAACTTCTGTTTTGGTCCGGGAGAGTTTAAAAATGTCATAACTTTCCTGTCCCCTGAATCTTAAGCTTGTTAAGAATATGGATTTCTTAGTTCTGCTAATAACTATTGAACAATAGATTTTCTGCATACCACAGTTACTAGAAAGGGCATGCTATTGTGCCATTTGTGGACAGACCTTTGAGTGACAACCCTGCATCTTCTGAATTTTGGCTTAATGATTTTCTTGTGCTTTTTGGCTATTTGCAACTGCTCAGCTTAGTTTTTCTCTGTTGTCTTAAGGAACCTGAGGTGTGAACTTTTGTGGCTTTTGTTTACAATAAAAATACCGTTTGAGAGAGATTATTTTGGTTAGGAATGCAATATATATTAAATGCAGAGTAGTTCTTCCTTAGCCTGCAGGCACATAGCTCAAATAACCCACAATTAGGAGAGGACTGGAAATGAAGTGGTTGGTCAGGGCCATTGTTTTGGTTTTTTTATTAGAAACCTGATGTGAAATAAGTGCAAACAGTAATTAGTTTCTTTTTGCTGTCCCTGCAGACTGCTTTTATCAGTCTCCATTTCCTTGACTCTTCTTAGGTCGCAGGTACAGCTTGGGAAAAAAGCACTTACCAGGTGGGTGTGTGGCCACTGTTTGAAGGGGAGGGACAGTGTAGCTGTGGACAGTTACTTTGTCCCTTGTGCCAATCTGCCAGTTCCATAATTGCCTGCTGAGCCTGATCCAAAGGCTGTTATTGTCACTGGACTGCTGGGCATCATCCCTAACCCATCTAGGAGAGCAGTCAGCATATTTGCACCATCAGCCTTAGTAGCTAACTTAGCTCTTTACTTAGTCCAAACTCCCTTACTCCTCTGTGTCAACAATGAAGAACAATGAGTATACTAAGAGGGAATGGAGCCTGCCTTAGGGAGACAGTGGGCGGCTTAACATAAAAAAAATTAAAACAGTGATGACAAAAGTCTTTGGTACCTGGCAATTTTTTTTAGAGAAGTGTGGCAACCGTCCTTCATTGGTGTCAGCCCAGGCTTTGTGGCATTGAAGCCCCTGCTTTTCCTTAGTGGCTTGGACAGCTTGGATCCTTTGTTAGGACCTTCAAGTGCTACAGTTTGCATGAGCCAGGAGGGAGACTGGGCTGTCTGCTAGGAGTCATGAGACACCTGGGTTGGTAAGAAGGAAGTAGAGCAAAGGTAGTCATGCTCAGAGAGAGCCACTGCCTGCTGGCAACTTTCTTCCAAGCCTAAGGTGTGGGCAGTAATGTTTGAATATGTTTTCAGTGAGGAAAGAGCCAAGGGCGATGCTTACTTAGCAAGGTCCCTGAGGCAATCTGTGGGTGGTGTGTTGGTCACAGGCCAGTAATACAAGGCAGGCAAGCTGAATAAGGAGTCCTGGTAGAAAGGAGCGATGGATTGATTTTGTTGAGTTAGAAATCTTCCTTACTATAGTATGAAGCACCTTTCCTTTCAAAATGTAAATCCAGTACCTGTCTGTAGAGTTTCATGGTGGGGAATGAATTTAAATCAGTTTTCTCTTGTTTGACTGACATGTAGTTATTGTACAACAGTTGCCTTTCTGTGTCACACTCTCACATGTCTAATACTTCCTCAGCTTTTTATATGGGATGTACGTAGATATGACATAGCACTTTGATATCAGTGGGTAAAAAGAGCTCTTGAAGCATGCAGTGGATGATATTAAAAAAAGAGTAATTATGCAGCATTATACTAGTCAAATGAATTCTATCATTGCAGGATTTTGGTATTCAATTCTATTTAATCATAAATACGTTTGCACAGTGCAGGCACCAGATGTGTTCCTCCTTCTCTATATTCAGTTACGGCACAGAAATTACTTCAAGCGGAATTTGACACTTATGGTTAAAAAAAAAATCTAGAGTGATGTGCTTAGAATATATATTTGATTATTTTAGCCTAAATTCTACTTTTTGAGCTGAATTTAAAGTACTTCTTTGTTTTGTTTTAACCTGCTGATATAGAATGGTTCAATTTGGGCCTTGCGGTAGTCCTGGCTTAAGAAGCATGGGCAAAATTTTATGACCTAGTATTTATAATTCTTTTTGGTACTGTCTTAGCACCTGGGGATATCTGTTGTGTGCTGAGGGCCTGCACAAAGTTTCTGTGGTAATCAACTCCTATATTAGGCAGTTTGGTGAAACAATGAGTCTGCAGAAAGGGGAGACTTCTCTTGCGTGAATTACGTTGGGTCTGATTTCCACACCTTGCCTTATCTAAAGTCAGCCCTGCCCTAAACTATCAACAACATGTTTTGTGGCTAAAAAGTATTTAAAAAATTATTGTTAGCTCTTTGAGGAAAACAAGGCAGGTCTCAGTGAAGTCCCTGCAGCACAGGAAAGTGAGGATGAATTGATGCTATACCACTTGTCCAGGATCTGGGGTGTGGGGGAGACTTGACTTTTTTTAAAGTTCAAGATTAATCAGACTGTCAGGAATGAGTATCCTGAACAAGTAACCAAACCTTGTAGGAGCATGGTTCAGTACCTTGTAGGCAAATGTTTACCTGACAAAGGATATGAGGAAAACCAGGAGGCTTATATAAAAGGGAAAGATACTGCCAAGCAGATGATACTCTGCTTTAGGAATAGGTGTGATAGATAAACTAGAATCCCCCAATCCACCAGTTTATGCCATATTTTCAGTTATAATCTTGGAACGAGAACAGATGATTTTTATCTTAATACCTATAGACATATAAAAAAGGCTTAACAGGCTTAACAGCAAGACATTTAAGTGTTTTTATCAAGTCTGTTATGGTTATATCTGTATAGAAGACAGGAAAAAGATGAACTATTAGACACACCTGCCAGTCATTAAAATCAGTAATACATTAGTTTAATAAAATACAATAATGTGCAAATCCTGGAAGTACCAGCTGGCATAACCAATGTGCCATTGTTAACCTTTGCAGTGTCATGGCAGTGCATTATGAGAGCAGTTGGTGAAAAAAGAACTGATTGCTGTTTTAAATAGGGAACATATTTTTGAAAGAGAAAAAGATCTGTTTTCATGCCAAAAGGGAGAATAGAAGCCCTGCTAAAGGAGATGACCAATATTTAGATAACTGCACATGTAGGTGAGGGGAGGTGGCCGGTAGTGTGAATTTAGAGGGCATCAGGCAGGAGGAAGATTTCTGGCTGGATTTCTCAGAGAGCTCTCTGGAGAATGTTTCCCTTTATTGGTGCTTTTTACTAGTGAAGGGGTGACTGAATGTCACTGCTGTAATGAAATTTGTTGATGACCCAGTTCAAGGATTCCTAATACAGCAAAAGATCACAATGTTATGGGGAAGAAAAGCTTGACCTTGAGGACTGATGTAATAGCAACTAGATGAAATTTAATAATAGGAAATATGAGGTGCCTGCATTTGGGGAATAACAGCAGAAGTTACAACTATAGGCAGAGTTCATCAGTAGAAAAAGAAGCAAGGACAAGCAGAATGAAGAGGAAGCATTAGCTGATCGTTGGGCCATTTGGACTTGTGTCCAGAAAAGACTCGTTTATGATGGCAGAGTATCCAGCTAAAGATGAATCCTGGCCTGGATGACTTTGTAAACTTCTAGTCACCTTTATTCAAAAGATCACCAGGAGAAAGGAAAGTTTTGTGAGAGGAGGTGTGGAGAGCTTGACTTGGGTATAGATCTGCAGAGAACGCTGAGAGTGGTGTGACTGCCACCTACAGATAGTCCGTGGTTGCAGACATCAGATTTGAGGAGAAGCTACGGAAGAAAAAAAATTATAGACACGCACATCTACACCCACACAAAAATAAAAAAAAATATTTGGCGAGTAATGAAAATTAAACTGAAAATTAGAATTTAACCCATAGCCATTTGAGCACTTGGTTTGTAGAGCTTAATATCCTCAGGATAATAAAGATTAAAATAATGAATTGGTTTTACAGTGGGATGCTGTCCTTAGCTGAGAGTCAGTCAGTGTCTTCATTCAAAGAGAATGGACTTCAGTGGTTCAGGAGCATTCTGATTTCTTTATTTCTATGGACTACTGAACATCTGGAAATTACTGAGATGTTTTAAATGACAATTTGCTTTGACCTGTGCCTGGGGTACATATAAAAGCTGAAGAGCTGCATTTTCTGAATTTTAAAAGTTCATGGCTTTTTGCTGTCTAAATATCTTTTACCCTTCTGGTGTTCTGGAGAAGTAGTCTCGGAATTTAAAACAACTGGGGATAATAATAATTTTGGTCTATTTCTGATGTCTTTAGGCATTCATTATAACATTTATGAAAGAGGTCTGATGTAATATAAAGTAGAAGAGACTGGATGTGTCCTGGAACTTGCCGAAAGAACCTTATGAAATTCTTTTTTCCCTGCTAGTTTATTTTCCTTGACTCCATTTCTTCAAATGTGTTTATCATCTTAGAGGGGACAATTAAGTACAAAGGCTGAGCTGATTGTAGTTTTCATCAAGATTATTGCATGGTTTACATGCAGTGTGATAATTGCAGTGCAAGTCATGTGAATGAACTTTGCCAAGGCAAATGTACATGCTTATGTACAATAGAATTGTAAGACTCAGATAAATATGCATGAACTGAATGTGGCCAGATTTTTCTCTCTGATGGGAAATAATATTTCTCAATAATAATATTAATGTTTCAGAGAGTGCTGACAATAAGCAATGCTCATTTTAAATATCATCATACTCTTCTGATGTTGCTGAAGTTGAGAGACCAAATGATAAATGGAAGTGAATAATTTAAGCCCTTCATATTGCTTATGTGCTTAATAGTTGATTTGACATCAGGAAATAAACATTTAATAATTTCATAGTACACATATAGTTAACAATTACTTGTATGATGGAGCTACCAGAGAACCCTTAAAACAGCTATCCAATACTTCTTGCTCACAGGTTTAATTTAAGGGAGACATGCAAATATCATTCATTGGAATTGTCTTTTTAGTCAGAAATGTAACAGTTTGACTGACTTCCAGGAGGAAAGATTTTGGCATAATACTGCTCTAGTCTGTTGGTTTAAGCTGTTGGACCTTGCGTACCTGCCTGCCATGGAAAAGCTTGTACCTTTGCATGGCCATTGCACATAATATTGTCTGTTTTTAGTTTTGTGAATTGGGTGCTGAAAGGGCGTATCATCGTAGATCCTGACCTTTGGTCATTTTTTTTGCTTTTGGTCTCAAATCTGATTCAGTTTGCAGGTTTCTAGTGCTGTAAAAATTTAGCTAATGAGCTATTGAACAAAGAAATAATAAAATAGATGGTGAAAATGTTTCCTACAAGCTGCATAAGAAGACCTCAGTTTAGTTGTTTGGAGATAATCCCTGTTTCTGTAGATATTATTATGTGTTGGCCACAACTGTGGTGCTAAATAAATGAATCTGAGTATTTGGATACTCAAAAGATCCCGTCTCTTTTAGTCTAGGAAGCAGGTAACAGGATTTTTCCCCATATCCCTGCAGTTTGTAGTATGCTGGCTGTGAAATCCTTTTTGTTTCTGTGTTAGGATGCAAATCTGCAGTTATGCAGGTAGTAGGAAACATTACTTACCTTAATATTTGAAAGAAAAGGATACATTAGTTTGTTGACAAGCAAAGTGCTTTGTTTATAGAGTTTTACAAAAGTAAGAGATGAAGTAAAAAAAATACATTTGATGTAGTAAGGCTCACTCAATACAGCTTGTAGGAATATACAAGACAGAGAGCAAGACAGACTTAATTAACATAGCTAGTTTGGTAACTGAAATGCCCTGGCGTG
>VZUI01046777.1:0-46742 GCA_013401135.1 Cettia cetti
GGGTCTTCGGAGTCGTCGGTTCCAGGGAATAAAGAGGACTTCTGGAGATCATTCTGCCTCCTGTTTCTCTTGCGCTGCCTGGATAGGATTCGCCGAAGGACACTGCAGTAGCAGTGAGAGCCTAAAAGAGCTGTCAGGCCTGGTTGCTTAGGCAACTGTTCACAACTGAGCTGGTCACTGAGCCGGAGTGCCTGAGCTGGTCACTGAGCCGGAGTGCCTGTGCTCCTGAGGTAAAGCCGTCCTTCTCAGGGCGACTCCCAGGAAGGTCACGGCACCCAGAACATCCCTGCCTGGGACTGGGCTGGTCGGCGACAGAGTAACATTATGTAAAAGTGACTTCTCACTGTTATTTGAGCAAGTATATGTGATATATCCTATTCACATTGTGAAGAACATTTCAACTATTGCAGTGAAGATAAGATTGTTAAAGTATGGTTTCATGGTTACATAAGCAATAGGTTGTTGTTTAATGAGCTCTGAAACCATTTGATTGCACTACAGTCTGCAGGATTTTCATTTGTAGTCATATAGCATGGGAAGAACCATGTAAAAAATTTGAAAGATGCCATAAGGTCTCAAATATGTTGTATTTCTTGCCTGTTATTCTGCTTGTGATGGTAACAGACACTTTTTAGGAAGAACATGCCATCCTGTTCCCTAAGACATCTGTTGCCCTCAATACCACTCCCTTTCCACTCCCTGCCCAGACAGTACACGATAGCTGAACTAGGGAAAATTCCCTTTCCTACCTTCTTCCATCTTTTCCTGTCTTTTGTCCATGAGTTTTTTTCAAATCCCTTTCTGCCCTTGTAGATGCTATCTACTTTCATAGTCTCCTGCACAAAGGATTCAAAAAATTCACCTACAGCTGTGTAAAATAGTGGTACCTTAACTATCTTAAACAGATCTTGTACTACTTTAAATTACCATCTCCTAGTTTCAGTATTGTGAGCTTTGTTCTAAACTCCACTTGTCTTTGATTCCATCCCCCTCAATCATATCCTCACCTTACCTGTTTCCTTCACTGAGTAGCCAGTCACAAGACTTAGTCACAAGCTCTTTATAGAGCAGCTATGACATTCACTTTTTCAATTGCCTTTCTCTGTACAGTCTCAAATGCCTACTACTTCTTTCAGACGCATGGAACAAAATTAATTGAGAATATGAGTCCACCAAGGTTTTCTACAGAAAAATATGGGGTTTTTTTTCAAGTTCCTTTCACAAAGTTATTTTTTTTCTTTTTTTTCTGTCTCTTTTCAGGGACAGAACTGGTATTTTTAGACATATGTCAACAATTACACAAAGATGTATTTCCGAATCTGTTTCTGCCAGTTCTCAGTTCAGTTTCACATGTAAGGGGATTTTATTACTTTTCCTGCATGCATTAAGTTACATGTATATACTTTGAAGCTGAGTTGCCCTCATTCTGCCCACTGATTCAATGCCAACAAGTTTTTAGAGACTTTCTTACAACTGACATCATGTTTTTTCATTCAAAAAGTTCATAATATAAACGTTTGTTTCATATAAACTTTTGACATAACTTCTCAATACCATTTATAAAAAAATAAATGTATGGATTTGTGTACAATGAATTCACATTGTTTGTCTTACTGTGAATTGTGTTGTTAAGTCTTAAAGACAATCATTATAGCATAGTATGGTATTTTTCTTCAAGTTTCAAAAAATCAGTTTGCAAAGTAATTTTGAAGCATAATGAAAATACCTTGTGTTCAACTATTTTGCAGTAAAATTATTTACCATTTTAGAGTTAAATGAAAAACCTCTTCTAACTTTCTCACATCTTTAAACTCTTCAAACACTTCTCTTTTTGCATTTCCCTTTTCCCTTTTTGAAAAGGGAAAAAGAAAAAAACACCCTATTATGACTATCACCAGTATTTAGTACCAGGAAGTATCACAATTATAAAATCAAATAGAATAAAACAAAGAGGACGCAAATGCACAAATGTCCATTTCTGTCTATGGCTTTTCTCAAGGTATGCTACACTGGGAACTACACTAAACAAATAATCTAGACTTCTTGAGACTAAATATTGACTCTGCTCAGAACGACAAAAAATAATTTTATATAGGAAAAAAGAAAAAGCCAATCAAATCTTTTGCATAAAATAACCACTATAAAACCAGAAATTGTGCTATTGCTGTAGTGACTACATAGGAAATCCTATCCATGGAAAATCTGAGGTTTTAAATCAGATTTCATAATTATTCTTGTGTCAGCAAGAGCTTACCAGACAAGGAGGAAAGAAGACAAATTGAAGAGGTAACAGCTTTTCTATAATATTTCCTTCACAAAGCAAAAGAGAGAAAATTGATGAAGGTGTATTCGTTGTTCATCTAGACTTCCTTTTTCTTCGTGATTGTTCTATTTGGTTTGAGCAAAACAAAATGTTGTTTTGTTTCTGAAAAATTGCCCATCCTGTAGCTTAACAGCTAAAATGAACAAATTTTGGGTTTTAAAATCAAGTAGTTTGTCTCTTGTCACCCAAATAACTTTTAATGCAACTTCTCTACATTAAATGCATTTTCATAAGGTGTTTCTGCCATCACTTCTACATCAGTGGAAAATGCAAATATTTAAAATCACTATCACAAGAGCTATGCTGCAGAGTAAACTTGAGTGAATGTTCACTGTGTCACCTCTGATGAATGGGATTACAATTGTTTTGATAGATTGAGCTAACTACTTGTTTATGCATATACACAAAACCTGTCTTGCATTTTTTCTCATAAATTATGCAGGATTATCCTCTTGAAATGACTTTGCCTGTCTGACATACCCAACCTTTAATCTTCCTCAAGTGCATGAAATTGACTCACACTTCATAGGTCTGAAGTAAAAAGATCACTCTACTTTTCCATTCAGGATTGCAATTTCTTGTAATAGTAAACAGTGCATTGCTCAAAAAAACCCCAAACTCAAACCCAACCCCCCCAAAAAACCCCACAGAACAACAACAAAACCCAACCAAAAAACCCACAAAAACCAACATAAAAACCCCAAAACACAAAAGGAAATCGAATGCAGGGTTCCAAGCAACAGAATTTATACTTCTCTAAAAATACTGTAAATGAGTGGAAATGCTCAATTTTGGTCTGTAAAGTCCTAAAAATATCCAAAATGTTCTGAAGTGACAAAAAGTAGTTAGAGTTGAATCTTTTTTTTTTTCAGTTTTTTAAAAAGGCAATTTATGTGACTTTTAGCTCTTTTAAAAATATATTTAAAAAAGCTAGGAAGTCAAGTTACAAAAGATTAACTTTTTTAAAATTAATTATTTATGCACTCTGTAGTTTTCATAAACAGCAAGTTACATTAATGAAACAAAGACAGTTACCTGGTCCATACATAAAAAATTTGAAAAAGGTAAAAAATCCCAAACCAATTATTAAACATTCTCAGAAAAAAAAAAGATTGTAAATAGACCAATGATGTTTCAGTGTGCAGTCTGAACACATTTCAAGGGGTACATTTTTCTTCGAAGAGCTTTTTAATGGACAAACCAAATTAAAGAAAAAGCATTCCAACATATTTAGTTGTGTTTTATACTTCTCTTGACTAAAAATAAATTACAATTTTAGCTGTGCAACATGTAATTCAGATGCTATTCTTTAACAGGCAACAATGCCATTTGGGATTAAATCTATTTTAGTGACAATACCTTTCTTAAAGTATTATTTTAAATCTTTGGTAAAGTTATTTGAGAGGGGGAGAGGTAGAGCCTTCTGATCCAGTATGTCTAGTCTGGCATGTTAAATTAACATAATCTTTTGTCAATTCCTAATGAGTTTCTAGCTATGGCATGTATGATAAATAAATGGAAACATCACAAAAACAATTAATCTGGAGTCTTTTTTGTTTGTCTCTCCACCAACAAAGGTATAATAAAAAAACCCTCTTTATTGTGAGGCATATTCACTGAACTGTGGTTCCCACATCAGAGCTCATGTCTACTATAATTATAGTCTTTGGAACTCTTTGGATAATTTGCTGCTCAAACCTCCCTTGTTCCTGCTACGGACAATCACTATGATAGCATATGATATTTGACCTTTCCGCTGATGTCATCCATTATAGGTCCTACAGAATAACTATTAAAAAGAATTCCAAGCCCCAAAATGCAGTATGTTTGTGTAAATGAAAGATAAATCTCCAAGTTTGTTTTGCTAGATGCAGATGCTTTATAAGTCCATACAAAACTTCTGCTTTTAATGAGGAAAACCCTTCTGCATATTTGCTCATTCAGCATGGAAGAACTGATAAAAGGAATTTATTGCATAGAATGCTTTCAGATGTGGAAAGCTCTTGTGGGAAAGGAAGGCAGTGTCCTGAATAACAGCTAGGTGATCAAATTACTCATAGTCAGATCATGATAGATAAGGATAATTCTGTTTTCTAGGTATTAATATCCTAATGGCACTAGCAGAATGAAATAAGGTATTTTAAATTTCCAAGTGGAGAACTGCACAGAGGTGGATTCTTGGGATTCTGTCTTTAGATACCACCCAGAAATTTTCAAACAAACAAACTGGACATTCTGTCATTTAAATGATAAGAAAAAGAATCTGTAAGAAAAGACATAGAATTTATAAGGCACCTTATGTTTTGAGCTTGGATACAGTAAAACTCTTTTACTGGTTTTAAAATTGTATGTTATTGTAAATAATTTCCATGATATAATTTTTGAAGTCTTAGAAATACAGCTTCGCAACTAACTGAGTTCAGTTCTTCTTTAAGATTTCTCTTAGTGAATACTTTACATGCTTAACAGCAATGATAGTCTTCTTAGTCATGAACATGTAAAAATTCTATAATTGTTTGTTTTTCTATACATTTAAATTATTTAAGGTTGAAATGTTCCACATAGTAAGCAGACACACTCAGATTTCAGCCAAAAATCAGGTGGCAAAGAACTCCAGAGGCATCTTGGCTCATATCAAAGACAGCATGGACAGCAGGGGAGTGATTACATCCCTGTACCCATCACCCATGTGGCCACACCTTGAGAGCTGTATCCATTATCCAGTTCTGGGCTCCTCAGTTCAAGAAAGGCATTGAGGTGCTGGAGCATTTCCAGAGAAGAGTGATGAAGCTGTGAAGGCTCTAGAGAGTGAGTCATATGAGCAGTGGCTGAGGGAGTCAGGGTTGTTTACACTGAAGAAAAGAAGGCTTAGGAGAGATGTTATAACTCTCTCCAACTGCCTGAAGGGAGGGTGTAGGAAGGTGGGGGTTGGCCTCTTCTCCTGAGTAACTTGTGATAGGATGAGAGCAAATGACCTCAAGCTGCACCAGGAAAGATTCAGGTGCATTAGGAAGAATTTCTTTACTGAAATTATTGTCAAGCATTAGAATGGACTTCCCAAGGAAGTGGTAGAGTCACTATCCCTAAAAGTGTTCAAGAAATATCTGGTGTGGCACTTAGCACTATGATTTGGTTGACAGGATGGTTTTGTTTAAAGGTTGGACTCAGTTATCTTGGAGGTCTTTTCCAACCTATTACTAGGAAATACCTACATTGCATTTCTGTTCACTCAGCATGGAAGAACTGAGTAATGTATTACATAGAGTGCTTTCAAAAAATTGCAATGATACAAAGACAATGCATGACACAATTTTCTCTAACAATTTACAATTAATAATGTGGACATTTCTAATTATTTATTGTGGAGCTTTGCACCAAAACAATCCAGAGACAATTTTGAAGCTACAGGATATAAACAGTTATTAATTAAAAATTCAGGTAGTATAAGTAAGAAAAAAAAAACCAAACCAAGATGAAATATTTAATGATAGGCTATAGATGCAGAGTTTGGACAGATGTTCTTAGAGGTCAAAGCAATTGATAAAATAGGATTAATAAATAACAAGTTTTGCTTTTAACCAATAAGATTTTTTTCTCCAAAGTTCAAGTTCCTGTTGAGTCAAAGGCAATTTCTTCTACTTAGAACACTTTGACATGATTTCAATTATAGATTGTGAATATAGAAATATTATCTTTTAACTTAGTTATTTGTATTCATACGTAAAATTCTGGATGCCAGGATATAAAGTGAAGTAAGTTCCATGCATAAATGTGTGGTGGAAAAGTTTCAAAATACAAACTCCCTCAATATGTCAGGGGTTTTTTGTTGTTTTGTCTTGTTGGTGTAGGTTTTTGGGTTTTTTTTGTTTCCCTTAAAGCAGATTAAAACAAAAACGGCTCAAATACAACAAAAGCCCCATGAAAAGATATTTCAATATCTTTTCCTGGCAAGTTCTTTAGATTTACTTCTCAGAAGAATTTTTTTCTCTTTCCAGTCAGGATACGAATTAAGAAAGCACACAGTTAATGTGCTTTCATGCTCCAGGCTGTATACATTTTAATGCAGATCAATAGGAAAAGAAGGAAAGAAAGTAAGAAGGAAAGAAAGTAAGAAGGAAAGAAGGAAAGAAAGAGAAAGCAAGCAAGCAAGCAAGCAGTTTCCATTTCGTAGGGTTTTTTTTGTTTGGTTGGTTTTGGGGTTTGTTTTTGGTTTTTGCTTATCTGGGGTTTTTTTGGGATTTTTTAACATTGATTGTTAGGGGTTTTTTGCTTAGAAAATTTACTTATCTAACATGCCATTCAAAATGTTACATATTACAAAGTGACATCCTTTCAAAATGGAGATTCAATAGCATAGATTTAAAGAAATGCTTAAAGTTATGGCTCTAACCAATAGTTTTCAGATACAAGCTCTGCCAATTTTCAGTCAACATTCATGCAAAATTTATGCCTCAATAAGTCAAACTTTTAATTGAACCTTAACAAGAAAGCATGAAAATGAAGACTACACTGTTAAAAATGTCTTGAGTGACTTGACTAACATCAATGAGTTTTTGTAACAACTTCCAGAATAAATCTAGTCCTTCAGGTATACAGGGAAAGAAAAAGTCTAATAAAGACAATTAGAACAAGTCTGAAAACTGTTTTCACTTGACAATACTTATTTTTCCCCTTGACATTGTGATCCTGATTATGATGCATTTGTAATGAATTTGACTATGTCATAGAAACCAAGTCTGTAACACGTAGTCACATTCCCCTTTTCATAGAGCTAGTTGCATAGATTAATTAACAAGTAAACACATAAAAATTAAAAATATTTTTTTACCAGTGAAAAATATGAGAATCATTTCTCATTCAAGAGAATCAGAGTTAATGTTATATAGATGAGATCAATAACTTGACAAGAGTGGTTTCCAAAAGAAATTGATGTTTGAAAGTCACATTGTCCAGAGAATATACAACCTCTATCCTAATATGCCTATTATGTAGTTTGAAAATGTTTTAAACCATAAAGCAGTAAAGTTTGAATATGGAACATTTCTAAACCACTTAACTGTTTAAAGTAAATCCTTTTCCCCCAAGTATGCAAAAATCCTTTTCCCCTAGTATGCAATACCTTAAGGTTTTGTTGCTTCCTTGTTTGTTTTTTTGTTGTTGTTTTAATCATAAGAAAATTATAAATATGCTACAATAAGAAAGCATGTATGCAGTACCAATATCAGAAGACTGAAAACAAAACAAAACAGAACCAACACAGTTTGCTCTTATGAGACTAGCAGCAAACACTGATTCTTTTTTTCTGGCTTTCATATGAATGTTGGCCTGAATAAAGAAGAAATCCTACACAAAGCCTGGACCACTCAGGACTCTGCAATAGTCCTGTGTTTAGCTACAATGAAAATAAATGCAGCTCACTGTTCTTGAATGTCTTTTCTAGATAGACTCCAAGATGAGACAAGAAGCATCGTTACAAGAAAATAACCAATAATTTATTGAGAATGAGACTAACTCTTTGGATCTTAATAATGCTTAAATGGAAAGTAATTTTTAATAAGTCTCAGCTGATCTCATGTCAAGTTAATGTACACTTCTTGCAAGAGAGAGTACTAAACTCACATCAAATGTGAGTTTGATGTGAGTATATTTTTAAGGATGGGAAAAAGGTGCACTTTATCTGTGCTTAGTTTGTGATAGATTTTTGTCAGAAGTAGAATACACATTAAATAGTATTTCACATGTGATTATATGTTTTTGGAGAACCTGTTACATGTTACAGTGAGAATGGAAGGCAGAACTTAGAGAACAACTCCATGCAACAGTGACGGATGTCGGTGCTTTCCAATGTTAAACATTTTTTTTCTCTTAAATAAATAAATAAATAGATACCGTGAATTAACCAAAAAAAAAAAAAAAAAATCTTCACTAAGGCTAGACGTGTTCAGGTTTTGACTGGTGTAGAGTTAATTTCGCTCACAGTGTCTAGTATGGGGCTGGTTTGGATTTGTGCTGAACACAGGACTGATAATACAGAGATTTTTTTGTTATTGCTAAACAAGGCTTACACACACAGCCAAGACCTTTTCTGCTTTTCACACTGACATGCAGGTGAGGAGGTTGGGGGTCCATGGAAGGTTGGGAGAGGACACAGCCAGGACAGAGGACACAAACTGAACCAAGGGATATCTCAGATCATGTGACATCATGCTCTGCATATGGGGGAAGAAAGAGGAAGGGAAGGACATTTGAAGTGATGGTGTTTGTCTTCATAAATCACCATTACGTGGGATGAGGATCTGCTCTCCTGGAGACGGCTGAACACCTGCCTGCCCATGGGAAGCAGTCAGTTAATTCCTTGGTTTGTTTTGTTTGTGCACAGCATTTGCTTTCCCTAGTGAATTTTTTTCATCTTATCCACAATTTTTTTAGATTTAACCCTTCCAATTCTCTTCCCAGTCCTGCTGATGGGGGGGAAAATGAGTGGCAGTATGGGACTTGGTTGCTGGCTGAGGTTAAACCATGAGAAGACTTTATGTGGGGTAGCAAAGAATTTTTTTGTTTTAAAACAAGTTGCATTTTTAAAGCCTGTTTACTCTCTTATAATTAAATCATTAAATCTGTTCAATCATTTTCATTAGTTTTTCTATTCTATTTCAGCTCTGGTATACCATTGCCTTTGTTGAATCAAAGATCTAATTGGCAGTTTTCTTCTTAGGATGCGCCCCACCCCCCGCCACCAACCCAGAGGGATATCATCAGGCAACAGAACTACTGAACAGTTAAAGAACAATTCATTAATAATTATTATTTTGGGACTACATAGTCATTTGTTTTTATAAGACTTTAAATATGTGCTTTGAAATTTGTTTTTAAAGTTTCTTAGAGATGTATTCTGTTAGGTGGCTTCTGGCGAGCATTCCTGAAGAAGAAATTAGTATGTTTGAGCCAGATATATTATTATTAATTGTAAGAAAAAACATGCTTATATAAAGTCTGTCCCTTCAAGTTCTCTCAGAGCTCACCATTTTGACAATGAAATGATAGCATTTTTGTTTTGCTAGGGCTATCACAGGGTAATCCAGCATAGTGTAGGTCACTGTCATGTCCATCTGGTGCATTTTATAAAGCTCTAAATCTCCCTGTCAAAAGAAAAACAGAAAGGTAACAACTGCTAGTAAAATCACTTCCACAACTTTGGCAAATTTAGTTTGTGTGTGGTGCATCTTAGCCCAAGTCCATGTCAGCAAGAACATGTTCAGTCAAGCCTAAACTCAAGGGTGAACAAAACACAGTCCAAGAATATCACAGAACATGCTGTCTGCTTGGATATCTTTATATGGACAAAAGGATATTACTCAGACTCATGCACAGTCATGGCTGGAAACAAGTGCTAAGTTTTTCATGATAATCAGTCTTAAGGAAGAGTCTAAACCTAATAAATTAAAATAAATTCATGGTTATTTTAGGGATGAATTTCAGATTTTGATTATGTCCACTTTTAATTTATATTTCCAAGATATTTTAATTTTCTTTGAAAATAAGTTGTAACAGTAGAAGGAATAACTGTTGCAGCAGGATCTAGGAATCAAAAGTCAGTTGTTTTTAATACAGACTTTCAGTAAAAAAGATTGCCTTTACCAGTATTTCTAATTTTATGATTTTTTATGAGTATTATAGTTCTTGTAATTAGATGATATATTACTCACACTGAAAGAAGGATGTCCCGCTCTGAGACATGATCTGTTTAACAGACCAGTCATGATTCACATTATTTTCCAATGGGCATTGGAAAGAAATAAATGGAATAAATTCAAGTCATATTATTAAGGAAAAGTAGGTATTTAATTTTCTCTGGTTTAATAATTTCAATATAAATTTAATTCAGACTTTTTTTTTAGCCTAAGGTCTTAAGTTTATATATAAAATTTATTTATAAACTGCATATTAATACTTTAAAAACCTCAAAAACAAAGCAAAGCAAAGCAAAACAAAGCAAAGCAAAACATTATTGTGAAACTTTAAAGTCATAACCCATGATTAATAATCTAATTTTTATTATCCTCTTTCTTTCAGCCTGGACCTTAACCTAACTCTGTTCTGTGTTGCCTTTCTGTTTTGAGAGTACACAACTTCATGACAAGGCTCATTTATTATGTTTTGTGAGACACAAGTCCTCCTACATGAGATAAATAAGAACGCTAGAAGTCAGAAATACAGTTTTAATGCTAAAAAGGTGACATTTTCATCTGTGCAATATGATTAGCATGGCAAGCTTCAGAGCCTAGGATCAACTAATATGAAAATATATTCCAGCTGAATGTTAGAAGACCAAGATTAGTATGCATTTAATCTTTCCATTTTATTCATCTCTGGGAACCTTCATGAGGTAATGTTATTAAAAAATTTTATAAATTAACAAATAAGGAAAGGATCATGCATTTTCCACACCAAAGAAGAGTGTTAATTAGGAGGGTGCAGTGAGTATTTGCTTGAAGATTTAGCATTCTTGTAGAGTTAATACTCTACAAGACTACTAAACTTGTAACTCCTGTTAGAAACCAAGAAAGAAATAAACTTTAGTAGATCCTTTACCTTTCCTAAAATCCTACAAGCATTTATAACACTATTGAATTTTTTCCCTACTTTCTAATGGGGAAGCTTTTCACATGTATTAATGGTCTTTTCTCCACAACTGCAGTTCAGCTACCTTCTAGATTACTGATCTAACAGAAAGGTGGCAGCCACCTTCCAATTCTTGTAAAATCAAAATTTTGATATCTATGTGAGTCAGGAAGAATACAATCTTTCCCTGTAACCTAAGTAATCTGATACATATTTTGGGAAAAAGGTAGTGAACATTTGGAAGTGTGCAGAAGACAGCAGCTATGTGAAAGTCCAATACCTAAAGAACCAAGAATGTTATATGATGTCACAGAAAACTGCAGTAGCAATTATAGAAAACTACCCTAGTTTTAATTTAGAGAGTATGAAATTGTGTATTGGGTGTCCATGGCAGTGGGGGCTGCAGGTCAGCCTCTGTGAGGAGGAGCTGGGCTTGCCCCATGTTTGGCACAGCTGGTTCCAGTTGGCTTTAGCTGGCCCCAAGACACCCACAACAGGACACAGGCAAGCCCCTCAGCCAGGCTGGTGGTGGCTCTGTGAAAACCTGCTACTAAGAAATCAAATATTTATTAATAAATCAAAAATTCATTATAAACAATGTTTTAAGAATTGCCTGATTAGCAATTCTTGAGCAATCAATCAAGAATATGTTTTGCTTTTAACTTGCTGTCCTGTTTTACTTTCAACACAGAGGAAGCAGAGATATTTCTCAGATAACCTCAGAGAACCTAGATTGTATAAGACTAGGTCTGTAACATACTGGATATTTTCTATGAGCTGCTTGAGGAAACTGGATACTTCTGAAGCCCTTGTCTCTCTAGTTATACTTCCTTCTCCTGTTTCTTTCTTTTGAAGAAATTAGATGCAGAAAACCTATGTAATGGCCACTTCACCTGATATTTTTAGTTGATAATTGATAATAAATAAAGTATCTGTGATGAGAAAAACTCAACACTTGTTAAGTTGGAGAAAAAGAAGTGAATACACCCACAGACACTTGGTACAAAAAAGGAATAAAAATGACATGCTGACCTTTGGAGAGATTTTTATTATATTTTTGAACTAGCTACAATGCTGCAACCTTTCAAAGAAAAAAAACATTCATATAAATATTTAAAGAATATAAATATGTTAGAAGTTTTCCAATATTAAAAAAAACACTTCCTGAATTGCCGGTGGAGCAGCTAACACCTATATAACTGTATTAATTATAATTTTACTAATTCCTAAACATTGAGGGAGCTGTGCATATAGTTGATGTTATTTCAAATTATATTTTTAGATGCAGATTCAGCTGTTCAAGTAAGATCATATCACAATGACATTGATTGATATTTGTGCATCAGCTTAAATCTTTGAGAGCTTTTTATTTCTTACCCCTTTGGTATAAATTATGGGGCTTAATAAGAGAAATAAAATACTTCTACATAAAGACAATACATCCTGTTACACCCAAAGAATATGGAATCAAAATAATCTGAAGTTTCATGTTTTCTTCCCATGCAGTTTTCTCCAAGGTTCAAGGAAAATTTCTTGTCAAATACTGACAAGACTGACTTAGGCTAAAATGCACTGTGACCCCCAAAGAAGAGAACAGGTAAACTACTATTTCCATATGACATTTTTCAAAGAGTCTGTTTCTCACAGAAAATCTCTGTGCCTTTTAAAAACTATGGTTTTTGTTTTAAAATTTGTGATGATGAGTTAAAAACATGCTCTTGATGAGCACTATAACCAATACCTGTATATTTTCTTAGTATGTACTCCAACAAAATTAATAAACTATTTCATATTTTATGAGATTAAACAGAGAGTAATTCCTTGCTGATGTCATATTATGAGCAAAGCACAATATAAAAACATTTAGAAGTGTAGTTGAATGAAAAAAATACAAAGACATTCTGCTAGGCTCTAGATATAAAATAAGCCCTGCATTTTATAACAATTTACAGAAGATTGGACTAAAACTTTACATCTCTACATAAAGTGTTATAACAGCCTTCCATAAACCAATAAGCCTATCAGAACCATAAAATCCCAAAAGTTTTATACCAAGGGTGTTCTAGGTATAAGAGGTGTTATTCAATATGTAAGTTAAATATGCCTATTTTTAAGGGTGTTGCAAACATATCCAATTTATTTTCCAAAAAATGTAATTTAGGGATAGTTGAAAAATGTGTGGAAAACCACATATATATGGTTTTGTTTTTCATTGAATATCTTCCTTATTTGTTTGCTTCAATATAGACCTTAATGTTTTACAGATAGATAACATTGTTTGAGGCAAATGTTAAATGTTAAATGTTGAGTTATGCTAACTCAAGCACTTTGATTTAATATGTAAAACAATTATCAAGATCTATTTTAGGCTATAATTTCAAATAAAACAAAAGTGGTTCCCTTTCTACAGCATCTGTTTTAATTTCATTGTTTTTCCTTAAGTTTTTTATTATCTTTTTACTTACTGATGCAATTCTCTTTTGCCATATCTAAAACTATTTTTCTTCTTTATCTGTTTAACAATAAAATGGTGCTATAAAAAGCAAGAAATTTTTCACATAAGGACACGCTGCCATCTGACAAAAAGGTAGTCAGCTCTTTCCTTTTAAAAAATATCTGAAGGCAAATTGATCAAAACAACCTGATATATGCTAACAATTACTTTGTAGACATCCTCAGGAGACAATTCTATGCTATGAATTCTAAATGGACAGGAGTTTGCTACCTTGGTGCTCTAGGGTACTTCAGCACATTATAACTGCGGTCAGTGCAACTCAAAGCTCTCAATAACAAGCCCTACTGAGAGACAGTGTAATTGTACAGACTTACTACTAACTTTATATGCAGACACAGTTTTTGCTTGAGAAGTCTAGACTGAGCTTTCTTCTGCCAGCAAAATAACACACTGAGCTACCTTAAATGGGAAAACCCCAGTCCTCAGTCTTCAGGAGCTGGCTTGACTTTACATGTCTTATCGTGTAGGCACAGGGCGCCTACTGTCATGTGTACTGGATGCTTTGTGCTTCTATCATGAGTTGGTTAACTCTCCCCAAATCTGGTCCAAACAATCCAGATACTTTTCTCCCACTTGTTGAGCATTTTAAACACCGTATACCTTCATAGAATAGAATACCACCTCAAAAGTGTGGAAACTAGGTAGGGGGAGAGCTGAAGGGAGCCCTGTCCATAAGACTGAGGGTGAAAACAAAAGGAACTCAGAAGAAATAAAATTAATTATGAAAATAAATAAGTACAATAGCTTTAAACCACCAAAACCTAGATCTACCTTTAACAATTTTCATTAAAAAATAGTCCTTTTTTTACCTTATTTCTTGTGTACAGCATTCAGAGTGTACAGCATTATGGTTCTTGTGCTAAACACATGTAAAGATAAATCTTATTTTTAAAATAGGTTTGGATTAATGTTTTCTTTATAAGTAAAATTCTTTGTGATGACATATTTTTAATGTTACCAAGTTGATCAGCTGACTAATTAACTAATTTACCAATAGTTTCTCAGCACGGTGTTGGTTACAGCAAGAAGACAAAAGTATGTATAAATTTAAATGCCTGTTTCTTGTACAAGGAAATATGGAAGCTGTCCTATATTTTGTGTCATTAGAACTTACTGTCTTTTTTCCATCTTTTTTTTTTCTCCCCCCAAAGCCACCTCTGCATTGTCACTTTATGAATATTGAAACACAACACTGAAGGAAGGAAACACAATTTAGCAAATGCTTCCTACCCACGGAGCCTGTCAAACATTTCTAATCACAGTTCTTGCTGGCAGTAAGCCTTCAGCTGTTTTAAGGAAGCATGACACACAATTTTCCACTCTTCTTTGTAAAATCACATCACTTTTTAAGGTTAAGTTTGTAAGAGAACTATAAAAATTATTTGAAGATGATCCAGTTTGTTTCATGTAGCTAGCCCCCCATTGTCTTGCAAGACCAAAGCCTAAGAACAGTGCTCTCTAAAGATGAAATAACTGCTATACATGTTCCAAAAGAAATTTCAGAAGATGCTATCTCTTTTTAAGTAGATGTGGTCACAGTTCTTTCTGATGAATAAATTAGTCAGATTATTTTCTTCAGTATAATGTTTAAATTATAGTCTTTTTCTTTGGTGTAGAAATGAGACTTTCAAATCATATTTCATAACACAAATCAGTGTCTTCATTTAATTGCATCCTAAAAAAAGGTAAAAAAAATAAGTAGGATCAAAAAAATCCCCCAAAACACTTAGATTTCTCAGCTACTATTTTAAAGTTTGCTTAAGTTAATGAATATTAAACACATCCAGAAAATCAGTTATTGGTATAAATGACGTATTTTTAAAACATGCAAATTCCTTTAAAACTCATGGCTTTTAATATTAAAGTATTTTTTAAAATGTCTTTCTTGCCCTTTTATGTGTCCTCTCTGAATAGTCAATAATTAAATTTTATTGAAATATTCTTAAATATTTTTCTTATTTCCAGTTTGATAGGATGAAGAAAAAATGATTTGTATTTTCATTCTTACAACCTAACTTTTTTCAAATAATGACTTTATTGTTGAAAAATTAAACTGCAATGACCATAAGAAATTATTTTTTTATTTTGTGTTGCTTTTTTTTAAGTCTTGACTTAATACAAGGGGTATCTAACTACAGTCAAATTTGAATTAGCATTTCTTAATTGTAATGTTTTATTTGTTCCCAAATACCTTTAATACTGCAGTTATGTACATTGGTTTAAAAACTAATGCAAAATTATAGAAACGAATTCTGTGTTTGTAATATTAATGCCTAATTGTTTAATAATATTGTTTCCTCATAGTTGTGTACAAACGTAGAAAAATTTGTGCTGTATGTTTTAGTGTTTATGTACAAAATTATGGGTTTGTATTTTTGTCCACATTCCCTTAGAAAAATACATGTTGAGACGTTTGGGTTTTTTCTGTAGCCATACTACCAGATCTGAATATCAAAGAGGGGCTTTAAGAGCAAAAAAGCAAATTTGATAAGCTAGTGAGCATTTATGCAGGACCTGAGAAGGAATATTTAATCACAGAACAACTTACCTCAGAAAAGGCCTTTAAGACCATTGAGTCCAACCAGTAACCTAACATTGCCAAGTCCACCACTAAACCATGTCTCTATAGTCACACCTACACATCTTTTAAATATCTCTAGGGATGGTAACTCAACCATTTCCAAATCAATCTGTTCCAATGCTTTATAAACCTCTGGTGATGAATTTTTTTCTACAATATAATCTAATGTTGAGAAGCCCATATGTAAGCATGAGTAACGGACATTTATATCCATGCATGCACCTCTGGAACATGCTGGAATACCCTGATGCCTAAAAATTTAAAATCTTTTTAATATTTGTAGCTTTATAGATTTTTAATATAAAGTAATATAACTTCCAGTGCTTTTCCTACCCTTTTTCATAGTTTAGCTAATTCCTTACTAACACATATCTGAAATTCTGTTTAGTCTTATTTTCAAGAAGAAAACCTCTAATAAAGACATTTTGTTTTCCAACCAGAATCTGTGAGAACATAACAAGAAATAAGGCAAAGAAGCCCCTGGAACTATTCCAAGGAATATACTCAAGGGGGCAACTGAATCTCCTCTGGGATGTACCTGCTAGATATAATAATTGATTTACCTTATACAAATTGTATTAATCTGATTTTGCCCATGCACAATGCCGTATTTTGAGCACTTAGCTCAAAAAGCTTTTGTTAAAGAATTGCGTTTTTATCCTACCACTTTAATTCTGTTGTAAGGTTTTTTTCCTTTTGTTACTAGGCAACAACCCCATAGTGGATGGACTGCACTGCACTCTAGTGGATAGCACGAAAGAGCATTCCTACCTCTCAGTAGAAGACATATGGTTTGGTTTGTTACACAAGATCACAGCACAGGACAGACAAAAAATCCTTTCCTTGGATGGGGTATGTAGAGTGTATCATGGGAAGACATTTGGATTCTGTCTGATGCTGGGAAACCTTTGGGGCTCTCAGTGATTGATGGCATGTGATTTACTCACTCTCTATATTTTTCTTCCAGCTTCCAATTCTACTTCACTATTTACTGCCCAGTTTTTCTTACTGCGGTCTGAAAAAAACACTACACTCTGCCCAACTCCTTGATGCAGCACACATATCCACAGTCAGTAATCAATTCACCCATTTACTAAATCACTCATTAGAATGGGAACTCCTTTCCATCTATACTGGGATTTTAAAACTTCAAGGTGCCCAAATCTATCAGAAATAGGTAATTAAGCAGTAGGGTAATACAGTGTATTAACATATTCCTGAACATGTTAATTACTCACAAAACTGCTTAATAACTGAAGTAGAAGAATAAGACAATCAGAATTCTAATTCCACTTTTGAACCAGAATTTAAAAGCATAATTTTTTTTAATCTGAGTCATTCAGAGAAAAACGGAACACTGTTAACATATGCCTTTAAATGTGGCAGTGTAGACGGGTATAAAAAAATTAAATTCAGTATATTTTTCAATGTCATCTTGTGTTCCCTGTGTCAAAAGTACCATGTTAACTACCTTTTACTATTGCTAGAAATGGATATTTGAAATAACATGTGTGTGGAATATCCAGTATTACTATAAATAATATTTTCATCTTAAAATATGTCAGTATGGGTATATTTAAATGTATTTGCATTTTAAAATGTTAAATTAAACTTGTTGATACAAATAAAAAAGGAGGGTTTGAGATGTTTAATAAGAATAGCCTTTGAACAATTTGTCAATCTAGGGTACTGCTATCTTACATCAGTATCAAGTGCTCAGTATTACGGCAATGCTCTTGCAGGCTTAGCTCCGTTGCTCCGGACATCTGGCACATATGATGAACAACATGAATGCCTTAAGCCTTTTCTTTATGCCCATTAAATGCATGGTGAATGGCTGACAGGTAGGCCATTGAAGTCTTGTAAGGACATGCTCAGGGCAATTCCTCCACTGTGCTACCAGCTCCACCAAGTGCGAAGCTGCAGCTGAAGACCATCTGTTATAAGAAGAATTGTGCACCATTGCCTTGAGAATCTTTGAGAAAACCTGGAACAACAGTGACTCTCTGCTGTACTACTGCTCTGTATAAATAAAGGCACAGTGCACTTAGGAAGAAAAAAAAAACCAGTGTGTGTGACTGCTTACATACTGTGGCAGTCTGACTGATTTTCATCAACCAAGATACAAAACACAGAAACTTCAGCTATTAAAATAAATATTCATTATACATCTTTACAAATATTTTCCCATTCAAAGCAGATTAAATTACCATCCTCTATGTTTAAATAGAATCCTAAATAGCAACCTTGCAAACCTAACTCTTAGGATTTCAAGTGAGTTCTACTAATTAAGCACCCTGAATACAAACTGAAAAGCTGAGGTTTAAATAACAGTGGGAAACACAAGTATTAGGCTAAAGACCTTCAGCTAACCAGGATGCACAGTGCTTTATATCTACACTAGAATTCCATGGCAGTTTATACTTAGAAGTATATTTTCAGATAACATTATTATTTTTACTGTTGATTTCATATTTATAAGTTGCATTTCAAACAACTGAATATTTATTGGAATTACTTTCAAAATATTTAAAATTTTGAACATCTTAAAACTAGATTTTATCTAAAGGAACAGGGGCTGATTTATTTAATTTTATCTATGATTTCTGTTTCTCTTTCCTACATTAACTATTTTTCAGCAAGATCCAGAAGAGTGAGTAACCATGGCAAGAGCAATATTTTCTTTACATTTAGGTTTAAATTTTCAGTCTTTTAGATCACAGTGAGCAAAATAGATGAAATTTCCTCCTTATGGATTCAATTACTGTAGTATGAAAAGAAGAGAGAAGGAGGGAAGATGATAATTGCTACCATCTAAAAGGGGATGTATGTATATGGTGAAAAAATAATCCTTGAGCATTGATATTACTGTGATTCCTTTTCAGGAAAAAATGTGAAGCTAGTTGAGAAAAGATTGAATATCTTGGTGTGAAATTCCAGTTACCCTTTTTAACGATGGTGTATTTTTCAGTCAGAAAGTTTCCAAAAATTATCTTTCACACCTCATTCACATCTCTTACATAAAATGGTCAAGATTCTCATTTAAGATTGAAATTTGACATGAAAGTCTGTAGGCTAAGTTCCTGGAATGTATTTCATTAGATTACTAACACTGATTCTCAGACTCTAAATGTTTAGATTTGATTGAAGGGTTTTATTGCAATCAGATATTGTCCATTAGATGGATACCTTTCTTGCAAACAATGATTTCCTGGGGCATTTTAGCAGCTGAGGGTATGCCTATAAATTTTGAAAGAAATTATTAAAATTAAGTTGCTTGCTTCAGTAACTGAAGTGTAGTATTTAGATTTTTAATAGTCGATTTTCCTGTGAAAAGTGACATATTTCCACCTCCTTACCCACCCAGAAAAGAATTAAGCCTTTTCTCACTAATAGTAATGAGCTTGTAGTAGCTGAGGATGTGAGGAGGTGACCAGTAAGATTTTACAGGAAAATATTTACAAAAGAGTGGTTGGGCACTGGAACAAGCTCCCAGGTCACAACACCAGCCAGGGAGAGCTCAAGAAGGGTTTGGACAATTCTCTCAAGCACGTGCTGTATGTCTTGGGTTGGTGTTGTGCAGGGCCATGAGCTGGACCCAATGATCCCTGTGGGCCCCTTCCAGCTCATCTTATTTGATGATTCTGTGATCTTGTGAATGCAGCATCCTTTATGTTGGGTCTGCATGTCCCCTTTTTGTCAGCAGAGGCTACAGATGTGGCTGCTTTGAGAAGCTTCCCCCATGTCTGGAAGAGCCAGTGCTAGCTGGCTCCAAGACAGACGTGCTGCTTGGCCAAGGCTGAGCAAAATAAAAAAGTGATGGTAATGACTATGTGATAGCATGTTTAAGAAGGAAAAAAACAAAGTTATTATGCAAATGTAATTGCAGCCGGAGAATAGCAGGGTATATGGGAGAGGAATAACTCGGCAAAAATCAAGGTCAGTGGAGAAGGAGGGGCAGGAGGTGCTCCAGGCGATAAAGCTGATATTCCCCTGCAGCCCGTGGTGCAGACCATGGTGAGGCAGCTGTGACCCTGCAGCCCATGGAGGATCATGGGAATGCAGACATCCTGCCCACAGATGAGAGACGTGCCAGAGCAGATGGATGCCTTAGAGGAGTCTGTGACCCCATAGGAGGCCTGTTCTAGAGCAAGGTCCTGGCAAGGACCTGCAGACCCATGGAGACAGGAGTCCACCTTGGATCAGGTGTCCTGGTAGGACTTGTGACCCTGTGGGTAACCCACACTGGAACAGCCTGTCCTTGAAGGACTGCACTTGTTAAAAATTGCCCCACATTGCAGTAGTTTGTGGAGAACTGTTGCCTATGGGATACGCTTACATTGGAGAAGTCCATGGAGAATTGTCTCCAGGTTGGAGCAAGGGAAGGATTCTATCACCTGAGCAGTGATAGAAACAAGATGTGATGAATTCCCCATAACCCCCACTCCCTGTCTTCCTATGCCACTGTGGGGAGAGGAAGTAGAGCTGTGAAGGAGGGAGGGGTGACGGTAAGGTGTTTCTAAGTTCTTACTGTACTTCTCATTATCATGCTTTGATTTTGTTAGTAATAAATTCAATTAATAATTTGAGCTTGCTTTGCCCGTGATGGCATTCAGTGAGTGATGTCTCCTGGTCCTTATCTCGACCCATGAGCCATTATTATATTTTTACTTCCCTGTCCAGCTTGGGATGGGAGTGAGAGGCTTTAATGGGTGCCTGGCATTCAGCCAGGGTTAACTAGGTACAGCAGCTGTGATGTACCATGGAACAGTTCACCAAGGAATATAATTTTGAGCTGTTTTGGGGTGCTTTTTCTACTATTTTTTATTTCCCCTTTGATTTTTATGGCTCAAAGAAGGAAGCTTTCCACTGCTTACCAAACCACAGCTGCTCTGGGTATTTATTCCAAGTCAGTGTTAGACCAGGTAATTTCCACAGCACTTAACTTCTTTCAGCTTGTTTGTTACTATTCTCAAGTTAGATTGATTCCTCTTTTAGAAAGCAAAGCTTTTTAACATTGCAGATCTCGTCCCCTGAGTTAAATCCCAGTTGTTTTCTATGGAAACAAAATGCTTTGGTAGGCTTCTTCCCCACAGAGAATCAGTGTGCTCCAAGAGTAGCACTCCAGACAAGTAATTTACTTATATAAACCTTATAAATTAAGCAGAAATAGAGGAAAATAGCTTAAAAAAACCAAACCAAACCAAAACAAAAAGCCTTACAAAATGTCTTCCTTTACAGCACCCAGGTTGATTTGTTTTATATTTCTTGCAGAAAGTCTACAAGCTGTTGCAGTTGGCCATCTATGGAAAGCCCTCAAGCTGTTCACAAAAAAACTTAGGTAAGTAAAATTACAAATTTTTATCTCCCCTTCTCAGTGGTAGAGGTACAAGTTAAGATGCTTCCACAGATTTACTTAACCACCCCTGAATATTTTTAAAATAATTTTTGGTGGGTTTAGCTATTTATAAGTGGTCTTCCCCTCAAGAACACCAAAAAGTTGTGTTTTGGATTCACCTATCTATCCATTAAATCATATTCATGCATAAATGTGTTTTCAGGAAAAGTAACATACAAGTTTATATTAAAAATAAATAAAATACCCTTAAGTATGTAATTGTAATAGCAATCAGCATAATTTCATACTGCTGCAATTTGGTTGGGGTCAAATATACATCCTGATCCCATATTGTAGAAGAGGAGGCATTTTTCTTTATTTCCAATTTAGTTTCATAGGAGAAAACACAGAAGTTTGGAAAAAATGTCTAAATTCTTACAATTATTTGGAAAAAGATGGACTGGAACAAAATTAATTTAATCAAAGCTTACATTCCATAGACAGACTAGGCTGGTGATGGTAAGTATAGATATACTAAAGGTGCACTTGTGATAATTCTCAACAGATTCATTGAAATCTTTTCTGTTTAGTGATTTGAAAAAATCATATAAACTAAATTAATATCAAGTTGACATACATTTAAGGTAGCGATTAATATGAAATCACATCTAAAAAGGATGCTTCAAGTAAAGTTCTGAGTGAATCAATAGTTAAGAAGTATCTAGGAAAAATGTTTTTGATGTAGTCTTACTTTATAATAGCATTTTGAATATCAGACCCCTAAAGACCCACAAAAACTGACTTAGGTGTAAAAAAAAAGTATAAGTAGAACAAAAAATTCTTAACTTAATGTAATTGATAATTGATAAGAAATCAATTAATGCAGTAAAATGATCATACATTGGATATGAACAGGGTCTTTAAATACCTTTTGATTCTTAAAGGACCCTGTAACATGTTAACTATTGTATGGACAGAGGATCCAAACTAATTTTCACATAAAATATGTCACAGATTTTATGTACTGAACAATGAAAATAAAGTTAAATGAAACATTAATATAGTAACACCTTAATTGTTCCAGATATTAAAAGAAACATGAGCATTTTTCTAGAGCTTCACTGTCACCAAATATACTTTATTGAGCTCAGTACCAGTTGGAGAAATGCAATATCTCGTGATATGAGCTCTTCATATTGTGTAACCTGGTGCAATATTGTAGCTTTAAATTTTTAATGAAATAATAGCTTGGATATAGAAGGTGATGCATGATATTTTAAAAATGACAACAAACAAACAAAACTCCCCCCAAAAAACTCTACAACAAGAAAAAACAAACCAACCACCTAAAGAAGAAGGATAGTACCCACTGATAGTTAAGAGTGTTTTTCACTGTGCATGTAGTGACATTTTTTTTCAGTTGTTGATTTTCTTGACTGTTAGATATTCAAATTTGTCCAAGGTAGATAAATACAATTAATTAATTTATTTTCCTCTGAGTGAAAGTAAGAATACGTATCTCCATAAATACACCAAATAACTAAATATAAAATATTGCTCTTTAAAGATAAACAGTAAAATCCTTTAATTTTTAAGACAAAAAGAAAATTCATGAAGTCAATTTGCACATGACCTTTAAAACTTAGAAATGTGCAAATAATACTTTTGGACAAAGAATCTGATGAAGAAATCTCTCTCAAACATCTCCTGCAAACCATGTTTATTAATGTGCAAATAAAGAATTGATGTTGCTAACAGATTTAGTACTATAAGTAATATTGTAGAATGGGGGTTTTAATTTGCAATGGTTTCTTTGTCATAGAAAAGGTGTAGAGCATTTCTGCATTTTTAAATTCATGAAGACTTTTTGCTGATATGTTAAGAAAGTTTTAATTTTTATTAAAAAAAATACAAAGTTTATTTTTTTAATCTTTAATGGTTTAGTAAGTTTTTTTATCAGTTTCATTGGCTATAAAACTTTAGCCATATATTGGACTATATGTATCACTCTTAGTTCCCATGTAACTTTCAAGTTAGATGCCGTTGATTGAAATCTTGCCTATATCACTCCAGTCATGCATTTATGAAATCTGTGGAGAGATATCATAAGGGCAGAGTTACCCCCCCAGAATCCTGACATTTTCCATACTAAGACAAAATAAAGATTTTTAAAAGACTCCTTGGTAGAAATACAGAAAAAAATAATTTAAAGTACCTATAATTTCAGCTACCTAAGTGCAACAAATATTTTTCATGCAGAGTAGAATTATAGCTGATTTGCAGTTCAGCTGTCTCCTGCTCAGTATTTCAGCATTAATAATATTTAGTTCTTTAGGAACCACGATAAAACATTCATCAGACTATAGAAATGAACTTTGTGGTATTTTTCATGGGTTTTTTTTTTTTGTTGGTTGGTTCATTGGTTGGTTTTGTTTTAGTGCTTTGAGGGGTTTTTTGTTTCTTGGGTTTTGTTTGTTTGTTTGTTAGTGGTGTTTTTTTTGGTTTTTTTTTGGTTTTTTTTTTGGGATTGTTTTGGCTTTTTTTCTTTTTTATGGATTTGGATGCCCAAAGTTCATTCTGAGCAGACTGAATAATTTGCCAAGTGATTCAGAGATGATCACAGCTACATTAATTGCATTAAATGTCAATATTTTGAGTGTTTTTTTTTCTCTCTCCTGATAAACTGGATCTACAACCTAATTCAAAATTTTCCAGGAACATGCCTCAAAGATCAAACAATTCCTACTTCAACAAGTACACTGTATAATGGTTACCATGTTGTCTAAAGTTAAGAATACCTCACAGTAACAGAGAACTTAGACTGGTTTTCGGCAAGAGACTTACACTATCAAGAGAATATCTATCACTTCTGTACTAATTTGTTTTCAGTCTCCCTTTCACCTGCTCCCGTTCCATTTGTCTTTTATTTCTTCACATTTCCCTAGACAACTTTCTGTTGTTGATACAGCAATCTATCTGCAACAGAGGGACTAAAATATAGATCATTCTCTTAAAAAAGTGAATCCTTCATATTACCCATTAAGTCAGAACAAGAAAAACAGCATGGAAAACAAGCACTTGAACTGAAAAGGCTTATGTTAGAAGGCATCAATCCAGTCAGCCTTCAGCAAAACACATTGGTAGTAGTAGGATTAACTGTGCTTGAGAGGGAGTCAGCTGACGTATCCTGAGGCTGCTCTTGGACATCTTTGAAAGATCATTTGAGTGTGAGACGTGCCTGAGAACTGGGTGTATTGGGTTGGTGTCCCAGGCCTTTTGAGGGGAGGGTGGGGGAGCTAGAGAGGTGACTTCTGTGTGAAGGTGCCAGAAGCTTCCTCTGAGTCCAAAAGAACCAATGCCAGACAGCAAGTTTACAGTGTGAAGAGGAAGAAGCAAGTTTAGAGTGTGAAGAGGAAGGAGCAGCAGATACAAAGATGAACTGACCACAGTCCCCATTCCTCATCCCCCTCTCCCACTTAGGGATTAGAGGTAGAGAAGTCAGGAGTGTAGCTGAACCCAGGAGGCCAAGATATTTTAAAATTTCTCTTTCTTTCTCATTATCCTAGTCTAACTTTCAAATGGCAATAAATTAAATTAATATCCCCCAAGCCGAGCCTGTTTTACCCATTACAACAATTGGTGAGTGATCTCTCCCTATCCTTATCTTAATCCAGGAGCCTTTCATTATACTTTCTCTTCCCTGTCCAGCTGAGAAGGGAGAGTGGTAGACTGGCTTAGTAGACCCCTGGTGGTCAGCTAAGGTTAACCACTATTTGGAGGAATGCAAAAGCCTTATCTTTTATATCTTCAAGAAGGGCAAGAAGAAAGACCCATGGGAAGTACAGCTCAATCAGCCTCACCTCAGTCCCTGTGAAAGTGATGTAGTAGCTAATCCTGGAAAACAATTGCTTGCTGGTGAAGGAGAAAAAGATTATAGTAGTTGGCATGGATACAGAAAGAGTCATGCTTGACCAACCTGGTAACAAACATAAAATGAAAAAATTGGCTTGGTAGATGAGGAAGAGCAAAGAATATTGTTAACCTTGATTTCAGTAAAGCTTTCAGCACTGCATTTCATAACATTTTCATAGAGCAACTGGTAAAGGATGGGTGAAAAAACAGTGAAATGTATTAAAGACTGGCTGGATGACCACATCTGCTGGGGATCTGTGGTATGAAGTCTAGTTGGAGGCCAAAAACTACCAGCATACCTCAGAGTTAAACACTGGGTCCAATCCTATTCAAAATGCTATCATTTATGGTCTGGATAATGAAGCAGAGTGTACTCTGATAAAGTTTCCTGAAGACAAGAAACTGTGGTAAGTAGCTGATACACTGGAGGGTTGTGCTACCATCCAGAGGTAGGTTGGAGAAATGGGGTGGCAGGAACCTCATGAAGTTATTGTGCATGGGAAGCTAAGTCTTGCTCTTGTGGAGGAAAACCACTATGCACCAATATATGCTGGGGATGGATCAGCTGGAAAGCAGCTTTTTAGGAAATGATAAGGAGATTCTAGGGAACACAAAGCTGAATACAGGCAAGCAGTGTGCCTCTGTTGCAAAGCTGTCAAGTGATACACTGAGCTGAACAAAGAAGAGTGTTTCCAGCAGGTCAAGCAAGAAAACCCTTCCCCTCTACTCAGCACTAGTAAGCATCTGCAGTGCTGTGCTCAGTTTTGAGCTCCCCAGAACAAGAGACACATGGCCACACTGGAGTCTGGCAAAAGGCAACTAAGATGATGAAGGGTCTGGAGCACCTGTCAGATGAAGAGAGGTTGTGAGAGCTGGGACTATTTAGCCTGGAGATGAGAAAGCTCAGGGTATCTCACACCAATGGATCCAAGTCCCTGATAGGAGGAAGTAAAGAAGATGGATCTAGGCTCTTTCCAGTGGTGCCCAGTGACAAGGCAAGAGGCAATGGGTTCAAACTGAAACACAAGAGGTTCCATTTGAACATCAGGGAACACTCTTTTACCATGAGGGTTACTGAGCACTAGCACGATTCCAGAGAGGTTTTGGAGTCTTCCACAGCCACTATAAAATTGAAGGGACTTAATTATATTCAGTTAAGTTACTAATTTCTACTTCTTTGGATTAGCTCACATATTTGAAGGAAAGTATTTAACAAAATAGAAATGTATCTATAACCTTTAAATATAATTATAGATGGCTTTTCTGGGCTTTTGCATAAAACATATTGGATAGTTTCTTTACCTGAGAATAGGTAATTTACTTTCATTGTTTTAAGCTTATTACTTACTTTCTGTTCTGCCTTTCTGGAAAGTACTTTCAGCTCTTATCTTGCTGATTTATTAGAGGTTTGCTTTAGGGGCTTGCAGCAAACCTTGACAGAACATTCAATTTAATTCACTTGAACCCTGTCATACTTCCATGGCTTTTGATATTTCATCATTGTCAATGAATATGTGATTTATTTCAGAAAAGTTGTTTTGGTGCATCAGAAATTTTAAATGTTTTCTTTAAAAAATATTTTCTTTCAATACTTGGAAATGAAGGATTGAGCTCAATAGTCAGTCAAATAGTCAAAACAGGTAGAAAGTGACTTTTCTATGATTTAAAATTTTTCAAAATATAACAAAATCCCCAAATTATTACAAAACAAAACAAAAAAAAGAATGAAACCTAATGATAAATTTTTAAATCAACCAAATTTAAGAGGTATAATTGTTACTGAACAGCACATTTTGTGGCCATTCACCATATATATTCTCAGTGTCAGGCAAGAGATAACAAAGAGCTATTCAGACTAGTGGTTAGGGTGTTTTGGTGGTTTGGGAAGCCCTGGATTTCTTCTCATTCTAACCTTTCACTCTCCCAGGCATGTCCTTTTATTATATTTATAAAGAGGGTAAATTAATTCTACAGTTATTGGACATTGCTGAAGGTAATACATTGTAATAGCTTTTCAACCAGCATTCTAAAATAATTATTACCTCTGTCTTGTTTTCTTTTCTAAATTGTCATGGTAATTCTTTCTTATGAAGTCTCATTCCTGTTTTAATTTTTCATTTGGAGTCTTTCATCTAATGCAAAAAGAAGTAAAACTTGTACTCCTCTGTAAAAGGTTTTGACCTTTATTATTCTGTCTTGTTGTCTAAGGATAAAGACCACTTCTTCTGTAACAGCTCAACCCTTCAAGGTGCCACTATGGACTATTTTGTCAATGATTCACAAATTAAAGACTCTGCTAGAAATCTTTGACCTGATAAGATATAAGAGGTATAATAGAGATATTATGGGAAATCATGTCAGTTAACAGCGGTGCTCCACTGGGATTCCACTGGGTAAAAATCCAGGAGTGAATCAAATGAAGCCTTGTATTTGATAAGGAGCAAATAAAATAAATAGAACTCATTTCTAGCTTCACGGGGAGGATATGCTTGTCCTGATATCCTACAACTAAATAAAAAATACCTGAAATTTCATCATATAACTTTGTAATTTCTGCTCAAGATGTGAATAGGTTTTGGGACTGGCTATGCAAAATCTCTCTGTAAAGAGTAACTGCAGCTAGTAGTGAATACTCTGGAAAATCTGTGTCTCAAATTGTTTATTTATAAACCTAGACTTTTGCCCTTCATTTGTATGTTCTTATCAGTTCACCCCAAAGTGAATTCTTTCCTCAGTGAAGAAGAGCGCAAACAGATAAAACTAAACCACCACTTTCTTCTCATATGCAACTGAAATGCACAGCGCTTTTCCACAGGGATGAGCAGATTTTATTGAAGAACATAAGCATTGGCTCTTTAGAATGACTTAGTCCATAAAACTGTTCTCTGCAACCTAACCTAGCAAATACGAGTCAGCGTGCAAGCAGCACCTTTCTGCTTGCTTTTCTCACATGCCTCTTTGTAATCAGAACATTCCAACAAAGTGCTCACGTGCAGCTGGTCTTTGAAGTGTTAAATATTTGATCAATCTTTTAAGATATTTTTATTTGACACACACACAAATGTCTTCCTCTGCACGGGTATGCAGAGGCTTGTGGTTATATACACACATCCATCATGACACTGTCAATAATGCTTATCTCGGATATATGGGAATTTTGAAAGCAATGTGTTTTCTTAATTTGTGACAGAGAGAAGTAAAAGAGGCTGAGGAGGAAGGGAAAAGATTTACTTGAATAAACAGCTTTTCAACATATGTTGGTCACATTAAATATTTGATTTTAAAAGGCCCCAGCAGCAGCCAAGAATTTTGTGACCTGCTGACAGTATTTGTAAGCACGTGTGAAGAGTGAGGATATTGAAGAATGGCTTTTAGAAAAAGAAGAGTTTTGAATTCCACAATTTTCCCAAAGCTTTTCTGCTATTTCATGGATCTGGGTTATTTTCAGTTGTGCCCAGAAACACAACTTTTTTTTATTCTACAGAAAAAAATTGTCTGTTCCCAGAAAAGAAAAATTCAGAGTTTTTCCCCTTAACGCTGATCTATAATTTTCTTCTTTTTAAAATAATTCCATGAGAAAGTTGAAAACAGAAGGCCTTTTGTTTAGAAGGACTCATTAAGTGAATAATTTAGTCTGTTGTATTACCAATTTGCACTTGTTAGAACCTACAAGATATTAGATATTAGATGTATATTAAAGTTTCTGTAAGACATTTTCAAATTGCATCCATTTTTTAGATAAATACCGTAAGTATCTTTTTTGAAAACTGGGACAATTTTTTGTTTAATCAGATTTATGGAACACCTGACAGTTCCTTTACTTTCTTTACTATCTACCATCTTTATTAGTATTGTATTGGGTTTTTATGGCCTGGTAATGGTGGCCAAAAATGGTGGAGTAGAAGCTAACAGAACCTTCCCCCATGTCCAGCAGAGCCAATGCCAGCAAGCTTCAGGATGAACATGCTGTTTGCTAAGACTGGGCCAATCAAAAATGGTGGTAATGACTATGTTACAGCATATTTAAAAAACAGGAAAGAAGTTCCTGTGCACATGTAATTGCTGCCAGGGAAGAACAGAGTGAGAACACGTGAGAGGAACAACTCTGGAGACACCCAGGTCAGAGGAGAAGGGGGGGGCTGGAGCTGCTCCAGGCACCAGAGCTGAGATTGCACTGCAGCCTGTGGTGCGGACTATGGTGAGGCAGCTGTGACCCTGCAGCCTGTGGTGGACCATGGGGATGCTGAAATCCACCTGCAGCCCATGGAGAAGGCTGTGCTGGAGCTGGATGCCTGAGAGGAGGCTGTGGGAGGCCTGTCTGGAGCAGGCTCCTGGAAGGGACCTGCAGACCCCTAAGAGAGTGAGAAGCCCACACTGGATCAGGTTTGCTGGTAGAACTTGTGACCATGTGGGGGACCCCTGTTGGAACAGCCTGTCCTTGAAGGACTGCACGTTGTGGAAGAGTGACCCGTGTTGAGGCAGTCTGTGGAGTTTTTGTTACCCATGGGATAGACTCACGTTGGAGAAGTTCATGAGAACTGTCTCACATGGGAGGGACCCCATGTTGGAGCAGAGAAAGTACTCCTCTTCCTGAGCAGCAGCTGAAATAACGTTTGATGAGCAGACCATAACCCCCATTCCTTGTCTGTCTATCTGTGCTGCTGGGAGAGGAGGTAGAGCTGTGAAGAAGGGGAGGGGTGGGGGAAAGGTGTTTTTAAGGTCTCATTATCCTACTCTGATTGTGCCAGTAATAAATTCAGGTAAGGACCCCAAGCCTGTTTTGCCTGTGACAGTATTTTGTGAGCAATGTCTTCTGCTCCTTTTCTCAACTTGTGAACCCTTATGTTTTCTGCCCCCAATAGTGGTAGAGGTACCTTGGTAGGTGTCAAGTATCCAGCCAGGGTCAACTCACTTCAGAGGGAAAAGGATTCCAGGAGTTTTGGAGATGAATTCTACTGAAATACTTACAAATGAAATCTGGTTAGTATTTTACCATTTATATACTGACAGAAGGCATCCTGCAACTCTTAACGTGTTCCCTGGGGGAAAAACCCAACAACTGTTAGTGATACAAATTAAACAAATCAAATAACTGGTTACTTAATATCATTAATTATATAACTAAAGAAGTAATTTAAACAAAAATAAGGGGAATTTTTAAGCTTGTGAAAAGTGGGAGAACCTGGGATATTGCAGAACTAGGAACTGACTACAATGCTTTTCTTCAGGATCATAATTATTGAATCACAGAATATTATCTCCAAGGATCAAATATTTGAATCCTGTTTTGTTATATAAAATTTCCTGCTGTGTAGTGACAGAAGAGATGACTTGAAGACAGAATCATTTTTCACCAGTACTGGGTATTGTGAGGATCTGTACTTCAACAGGTGAGATATTATCAAAGTCTACTCTAGTTTGGTACAATTTTCATACAGCTGGACTTCCCTAATAAGTCTTTCAGAATAGATTATGGGGGTTTTTATACTTTTAAAATTAATATTTATCAGTAAATGAAAAATTATCAACATTTTTTCCCTAATCTATTCAAATAAATAATTTCTGAAATGTACCAGCCCTATTTTTAACCTTCCTTAATTCCTGAGAAATTACTTAGATGAAAATACATCTATTTCTAGTTGTCTACAACTTCAATATACAATATATTTGATCCTGAATATTAGATGTGCATGTGCATTTTTGCATGTTTACCTATTTAAAAAAATCTGTATTATAACCTTCCATAGCTATGAAAAACTCATTAAATAGCTAATATGACTTCTGAAGTAAATGAGGCTTCAATGTAAAGCCTTTTCCTATGGTCCTATATGCTCTAGTGTGTTAAGAAGCAAAGCAAAATCAAAGCTGTTGTATATTTCTCAGTATTCCAATGCAATAGCAATGAGTCCTTCTGCTTTATCCATTTTTTGTCTAATGTGCATCCTAACATCACAAAGCAAGAAGGTTCTTTGGGATTCAACCTTTCAAATAATACACACAGATGTTCAAATTGCCTCCTACGATAACATCAGGTTGCATATGCTACAAAATACTAATTACAGCCCAGAGGAATAATTCTTTAAAAATTGACCTCATAAATTTTTCTTAAGGGTTCGAAACTAACAATCCTTTGTAGTTTATGATTAACTGTACGCATAAATGAATACTAATAAAATGGTTACATATTTTCTGAGGCCCACTAACATTGCCACATGAAGAATAATGCATTATTCATCACTTCTATTCTGAAAACACAGGGACACTTAGGATAAAAAGTTTTACTGCAGTACCTGTATTTTAAAGGAATAAAATGTATTGTTTAGAATTCTTCTACAATGTACGTGGAAAAAATTTGGGATTTTAAAAATTTCTTTTGGAATAAATGCATATTAGCAGAAAGAAAATTGTATGAGCATTATATTAAAATTTTAAATACTTTTCTGTTTTCAATTCCTGGGTTTGAGAGAAATGCAAATTCTCAGGGATACATTTTATTATAGCATTTACAGTTAAAAAGAAAAAAAATCCCAAACATGAAGTAAAGCCTTTCTCGTATCAAACATTTTTTTTTTCCTAAAAGACTGAAATATGTCATTTCTGGGGTCAAGAGAAAATTCTGCTACGCAAATGATCCACTTTCTGCAAAACTTGAAAGAAGTAGTGATGTTATACAGAAAACAGAAAATTGATTTAACTGAATTCACAAAAAGCAAAGCAGAATCCACGTGAAATCTGAGCTTGAATCATAGCTGGCCACTTTTGAAAAGAGGTAGTTTTTTCTATAGTATTCTATAAATCAACATAAGTTCTTTCCATCAATAGGAAAAGTTAACTTTTATTATACTTAACACATAAAATAAAATTGCATCTTATAATTTTGGATAGATATTAATCATTATTATGTTATTTTTTTATTTTAACTATTTATTATATTATATGGGAGATATGCAAATGAGCTAAATTAACTTCAAGATGGGCAGGTTGCAAATTAATATTTTTCTATTGTCTCCATCGATAATATAATAATGTGACTATTCTAACAGGTAAAATAGTAACAGAAAAATCTATTTAAATATGAAAATAATTCTAAATTTAATTCTAGAACAACATTCTGACACCGCTGACATCCAAACCCTGCACAGTTGGATTCTATATGCTTTGTAAAAATAAGCAAAAAAATTCCCATTGTGTAAGTGTTTGTAAAAAAAAAATCAGGTTAGAATTAAAAATTAGAATTAAAAATTAAAATTAGAAATTAAAAATTAGAAGAGTGACTGCTTTATTACACTTGCTAAACTTCAATATGACAAATTCAATCATGAAAGTTTTGTTCTCAAAGTGCTGCCTCTCTTTACTTAGATATCTCATTTCTAGGCACTAATTTGGGCCTTGTAAATTTTTTGGTTTAGTTTTGTCAAAAGTAATGGAAAAAAAAAATCACTCTGTTTTTCCAGTTCCATTTTGATTACTTTTTTTCTGACTTCCAAGTCCCTGAAATCCACAACTCTACAGTCAGGCTAAGTTTGGTGACACAATTTAAGAAAAAGAGATGTCCCAATAAACTAATGAATGAGAAGATAAATTATAACAGCATTTGGATATAAGAGAAAATAATCTAAATATAGATTCTGTAGTTTCAAAAATCCTGAGGAGAAAGGAGATCTTTAAGTCCAGACACTCAAACGAACAACTCAGATCATAACACAATTGTTATATCATAGCTGTGGGATGTCATTCAGGTATTGAGACTCATTTTCCCTGCCATTTAGTTTCTTACAATGTGAAGTAGGGGTAATACTCTTTAAACCTTTAACCATTTGTTAATTATTTTTCCTTCTCTGTCCTTCTACTAGCTTGAAGTTATTGCTGTCATGTATTTTAAAATATATTTTGTTATGTTTTACCCTTCAGATAATGAGGATTCCACATTGTGTACAGAGAACTGTTTGGCTGTGAAATTCATCAAATCACAGAATCATTTAGGTTTAAAATGACTTTAAAGATCTTCTAGTTCCTACCCCACTGCCACAGGCAGGAACATCTTCCAGTAGACCAGTTTGCTCTGAGCCCCATCCAACATGGCCTTCAATACTTCCAGGAACCAGGCATCCACAACCAGGCATCCACAACCTTTTCCACAGTCTCACCACCCTCATAGTAAGGATTTTCCTCCTTATAGCTTATCTAAATCTTCCCCTTTTCAGTTTAGTTACTGGAAGTTGACTTATGATAAAAGTAATATTCATTAAAATTCAGTTAAGGAAAAAGGTTAAAAGGATGCAAATGATCAAGAGTGGTAACTTCAATGATATAATTTCTGTAGCAAGCTGATTTATTAAGGAGTCAACAGTGGGGGAGAAGGAGAGAGAGGGAGAGAGACATTATTAAGAATGCTTATGTTAAGTTCCTTCTTTGTTCAAATCATTAAAATGGGCTTGTTTGGAAACTTTTCTCCTAACTCAGGCGTATAATTTAGGTATCTGGAATTATGTGGTATAAATATTCATTAATATATTCATCATGTAAATATGTCATCCTGCAAATATCTATTTTTGGAATAAATTACTCATAAACATTAAAGAAAACAAAAAGGGTAATGTATTACTTTAATAGAAGTCTGAAAAAACACCCTGAGTTTTGTAGTACATGCCCACTCATGAAATGGTAACAGATCATTGACTTGATCAAGGGGTAACAAAACAGCAAAAAAAGCCCTCAACCATCTCTTCAAGAATAAATGGAAATGAGAATATAGAAATATGCTAAAGAAACATATTAAATACTAAATATATATCAAGAAATATACTAAAGTCTACACTTCTTTCTTTCTTTCTTTCTTCCTTCTTCTTGGACTCAGAATATGTTTCTTTTAGTGCTTGCTGGCTTAGGAAAGACCTTTATTTCGGCTTGCATTTTAAAGGAAGGGGGAATGTCACTCTTTGTGATTCGACTGTTTTATTTTGCTATAATTGTGTAGTTCAACCAGTTTTGCCTAGTGTTGTCAATTTCTATGCATGTATGAAAATTTTCCTGTGATAAAATTTGAGAGAACTGTGCTTTCTTTTGCACTTGTCTTTCCTGTACTCCTCACACATATTTGCAATGAAACTTTTGTTACTACCTCTTTCTTATCTCATTTTTTTTAATATATGCAAGAAAACTTTTTACAGTGAAAGAAGCACTTGGTGTTTCAGATTAAAACATCAAAGAAGATATGCTGATAAACATCTTTCTTTCCTCCAGAAAATTAGCTTTTATACTTGACCTAGCAACAGGACACCAAATTAATTGTTTTCCATAAGGGCTATTAATCATAATTGTGACAAATTCCCATAATACCCTACCACAGTAATTGAATATTGCCATTCACTTTGAATACAACTTTAGTCACAGAGCAAAGTTAAATGCTGCAGACAGAAAAGTGCGTAAGTTTTGAAGATGATCTATGCACTAATTGTTAGGCTATGATGGCATTTTCATTTATAATAGGCTGCTCAACCATTAATTGTGTATGGTGATACAGATCACTGGTTTTTCTCATCGAACAAGTTACAAAGGTTAACTGAACCTGAGTTTAAAAAAAACCCCAAAAAAAAGAATAAATAAATGACACAATAATAGGATTTTAACTCATTGGCAAAATGTACTTTAAATAAAAAACCCCAAAATTATTAAAAATATAATTAGTTCAATTTAAAATAAAGATTTAGCGTATCAGGACACAAACAGGGAATAAATAAAGTTGATCCTTTGTATCTACTATGCTTAAAACTTTTGTTGACAAAAAGGATTTCTTTCCCAAGTTAGTGCTCAAAACAAAGCCACAGCTAGTCTTCAGATTTCTTTTAGTGAGCTACTGGACTCAAATATACTACCATACTATATGCAATGTATTTTCCTGATTAATATTTTTTATTAAACATAAAAGCATAACAAAATCATATCCAGCTCCTGAATTTCAGCTGCTTGAGGTACCCCAAGCATTGGTATACTTTTAAACATTGAGCATCCTGTGATAGCCCTAGCATTTTAGTTTTAAGACTGATTAGAGACAGCTGCTTTTCAAATAATTTAATCTGCATAATGTGGGACAACTTTTAATGCCAACATATGCTAATGTTTGAAATTAATGATGTAGTCTATTTGTAAGAGTGAAACAAAATTTTGAAAGCATAACCACTGATTTTATTTATTAATAGTTAAGTAAATACAACTTCAAAGGAATAAAATTCCATAAGTGACCAGAAGTACTGGAATATTACTTTTTTACTAAATGCAGTCATATAGTTTGGGCTTTTTTTTTTTTAAAGCATGGATTTCAGAAGCTTCTTAAAACACCATCTTGAATATACTTTACTCTGAAACAAAATATGTTCATTTTTTAAAAATCTCGAAGGTGATCATGTATATTCAAGCCTATTGATTTTAAAGAAACATACACATCTAGAGAAATCATAAATATAGAGAGGCAAAACTGAAGATAAATTGTATGCTGAAGTAAATGCCTGTATCTGAAATTTAGACCAAAAGTGACAATGTGAAGATAAACATGACTGAAGGATTAGAAAGATTTCAATATGTATTTCAATTTCAGTCCCAGTTTTGCAAATATTTCTTTAATCTATTGACTCTACAAGTTTTGGTCTTCCTTCCCATATTTATATAATCAGCATCATAATGTCTGGATAATTTTTTAAAAAATATCTTTTAATAGCAAACAACATGTTTGGATTTTAATATGTGATATGTGCCTGCATCCTATATATTTCATAGTTTTCCCTGTTATCCACAATATTCCACTAGCTGTCTCTTGAATCCACTGACCTGAGCCATCATGTCTCTGCTGCCTTGTCATTGAAGCTGCTCTCTGCTCACCTTCATTTCAGTCCTAAGCGTTGTTATCTGAAAGCTCTGTGTAAAACCTGCAGTGTACAACTGTATTCCAGCTCATTCCAACAACTAAAGCAAAAGTCACAGAATGCCAGAAGCCATGGCTATGAAAACATGATCTCAGGAAAATCACAAAACTCAGGAATCTGGTGACAGCTGTTGTGACATGTTCATCCTGCTTGATGAGGAAGTCCTTTTTCACCCTTTTCTTAAAAATGCTATTTACACATAGATAGCTTTGAGTCTGTTATATACCATATCTGTCATGAACTTTTGTGTGATGGGAATAAAATTAATTGTTATCACCCTATATGTAGTACTGTGGTTGATATTCAAACCTAATGTGTTCTTCACCTGTTGTTTATGGCCTGTTTAATGTACAGTAATCATTCATCCAGTAAAAGATGCGTTGTTGATATTTTAGCCCTGCTTATGTTAGAAACCTTAAATCCTGGATTACCTGCTTGGTGAGCAAAGTATTTTGAAGACATTGCCCATTACAGCAAGACTTTCAAAAGGAAGCTGAAACTGCATAAAATTTATCATCACGTAAATGTCAGGTACTAAGTATGTGAAGAAATGGGTGTACATCTGGCAAATCTGTATTCAAAAAAGGAATAACATCCATCTTCTAATTCAATTTTGTATTACATATTATCATCTGTTACTGTAAACATGCCTATGATTTGCAGGAGGTCAGATTACTAAATCTTCAGGTTTTATCAGATAAGCTATAAAACATACATATTTAGACATACCATTGTGAGGAACCTATTTTCATTGAGGAAAAATCAAATAACAAATGAAGCCAATAAAAAATTGACGGTAATCCGTAGGCACATAACATCTATTATCAGTTATTATCACTAAGCCCACAGAAGTAATTTTACTTCATAACCTTGAAAGGATTCTTTGTTTGTTGTCATACAGTGAAGCCACTTTATTGTTACAAAGAAGCAAGATACTGTAGAGACCTTTGCAACTCCTGTTATGTGACTAATCCTAAGAAAATTTGCCTTTTCTATGTGCAATTTTTTTCTTTTTTGTTACATTGTTCCACAGGGTCTACTTTTGTCAGATCAAGTATTTGTATAGAAATGAATAGAAGGGGAGGAGGGAGAGTTGTGTTTTGCTTTCACAGAAATGCTTCATACTGGAATAAAATGAAACCATTAATAAACCAGCATATAGCCCCAGTAAAATCAAAGGAAGACATCCAATTAAGTTAGTCATGAATAATATTTCATTAGAAAATCCTTAGCAATAATGGAATTATAGAATAATCCAGTTGAAAGGTAGCTGAGTTTGGAAGAGAATTCAGGACATTTTTTTTCCCAACCTCTACCATAAAGTAGGACCAAGTCTGAGATTACACAAGACTGGTCAGTACTTGATGCAGTTAGCTCTCAAACATCCCCCAAGGATGGAGACTGAAAAACCTCTTTGACCACTATGGTCAGCTGCTTGCTTGTTCTCTTGAGGACAATGTTTTTCCTTCTATCCAGCTGGACCATTTCCTTGTCTCAATTTATGCAAATTTCTCACATCCTCTTCCCACCACTGTGAAGGAGCCTGGTTCTGCCTTTTGGATGTCCCTTCCATAGGTGCTGTCAGGTTTCTGCAGGGATGTCTCAAAGCTTTCTCTTTCCCAGGCTAAACAATCCCATCTTTCTCAGCCTTTCCTAAAACCTACTGCATTCACCCAGTCCATCAATATCATTATTGACTGGGGTGCCCAAAAACTGGGCACAGGACTTTAGATGCTGCCTAAGGTTCTATGAGAAAAGTGGGTAATCACTCCTCTTAACCTCCTGTCTGGGATCCTAGTGACAGTCCAGGACCCTCCTGGCCTTTGATGCCAGAGCACACCAGGTCCTTCCCAACAGAGCTACTGCCCAGCCAGCCAGGCCCCGGCTTGTGAGGCTGCAAGGGAATTTCTGCCTACCCAGCAGCAGGATTGTGTGAATTTCATCAGCTTACTTACTGGCAGCCCATTATTTCAGACTCTCTAGGTTATGATAGTTATGCCATGGAATATTAACTAGTTCTCCTCATTCTCTTTACCCTTTTCCACATGGTTGATAAAGAGAGACCCCTCCAGTTTTTGGTGACCACTAGGTAGAAAAAGACTTATAAACCATTATCCTCCAGGACAGGTCCTCAAAACTATGTTTTATCTGCAGCTGTCTGCTCATCCAGACTATAATTTTCTAACTTGGATTCAAAATTATGCATGATATAAGAATAGTAACTTCTTTAAGTTAAATACTTATGAACTGAAGCTAGCTAAAACTGCAGAAAAGATAGCACAACATAATCATGACAGGGAAGGAGTGCTAGGAAGAAAATATTAATTTCCTATCTGAAAATCTAGAATTATATTATCCTAACAACTACCTAAAATCAGACTGGATGACTCAAAAGTGTTCCAGGTTATTAGTACAATTATACATATTGTATTATTACTTATGGATGTGTATTTTATAGAGAACTCTCTTGATAGTAAACTCTGGATTGTAATACGTTTATTAAAACTTAACATTTATCAGACCAGAGAAAGTGTTCATTCATTGATAAGGTATTGACTAAGTAAGATGGTCTCTTTCTTGTGTTTTCTGTGTATCCCAGTGTCTATCTAAATCATACTGGGCTTTAGCAGAAAATTACTCAGGAACCTAAAACATTTTTTTTCCATGTTTTGTAAAGAACAGAATATAACTGTTACTGCTCTAAGATCAGTGGCATTCTAGCATCTCCTCTTTCTCCTGGTATTGTATATACATCTGACTCTATATTCATTAAATGCTTTTTCTTTGCAGACTTTTAATTACAAAAATCTCCTTTCTGGTTTATTACATAGTTTCTGAATCTGCGTTATTCTTACAGTGTTATTTTCTGAAGGACATGTTTGTGGCCTTTAAAGTGCCACTGCAAACATACAGAAATGCAAACATTTGGAAACATAGCCTTAGATCAGTTTGCACTATAATATGTAATTTGGGTTTATATACTTAGGGATTTACTGAATATCATTGGTACTTAGGATGTAGTTACTTCCAGTTTTGAAAAAAAGTGAGATGATCTGTGGTTGCAGAAAAACATCACGCAAGCTTCACAGTTTTGCTATGCAACCAAATGAAACTCAATGATTTTGATAGATTTTCATTTTGCATTTTTTACTTTTGTCTAAACCAGAAACTCAAAATGACCCTTGAAGAAATAATGCGTCAGGAGGTGCCAACTGACATGGATCAGACCTGAAGAAAATATTCACACCAACATTGTGAAAGAAAACTGTGAAGTTTCACATACAGAGGTCTGCAGAGTACATTTTGTCAGGGCACTGAAGCAACAACTTTTTTTTTGTGGGCCACATTTACCACCTCTGTATCAACTTTGTACATTTCCTGTTATCTGCTGCAGAAAGTTAGGCAGACTCAGAAGATCCTTGATGTAGTTTTGAGAACACCAGATTTATGAAAATCAAAATATTACATCTGATCATGTTCACTCAACATCTTTTAATGAAAATTTAGCTACAACCTAACAATTGCAATGTATTTTTGAAATTCAGATGACATGATTGTATTTTTCATTCACTTAATCCTTTCCCTAAAACAGAAATATTGAAAAATCTTAAGTAATTAATATATAGCATTATCACATTTTCAAAAAGGTGTACTTTTCTGAAGACTGTTGGAAGGTTGCAATTGCATGTATCATATGTATCTTTTATTGCTTAAACAAGGAAACCAGCCAAACAAGATGGTGTATTTACAGATACTGCAGATAAAGCCAATCGCAATGATGGGGTGTGGGGAAAGGCAAAATAACCCTTTCACAGACTCTGTTCAGATGTAAAAAAGAAAGAATGTGAAATAGAAATCACACAGCTTTGGTAATCAAGGAGCTATAGGACTCTTACCTGCAAAAAAATCTTATTAACTTAAAAAAAGATTTGGTTTCAAAAAGTAAAGAAAAAAATCAAAGAAAACTAGTTCTGTCAAACAATAACTGAGATAATAGAACATAAGTTAATTGCCTTATTTGTTTGATAATTATGAGCTTTAATTGATTGCTGAACAAAGGCTCCAGTGAGTAGTCTCTTTCTTTTTGCACTTGCTATTCGATTTGATCTTTCCCAGTAAAATTTTATTTAGAGAATTTGTGATTGAAAAAATTGCAAGTTTCTTGAGCTGAGAAACATTTTGTATTCTATAAGTGAGTAAAGCAGAAAGTTTCCTGTTAAGCAATAAATTGAGATTGTTTTATTCCTTTTCCTTAGTAATGCTATAATCCATGCATTTTCTTTGTCATTATATTACTTCCATTTTATTTATCAAAGTACCAGAACATACATCCACTTTGAAATGATAAATTAGAAAAAAACATAACTATAATTGTTCCAATGTTACTGTACTTTATACATGACAAGAATGTGATGAGTTTCACCAAAGGTGTTGCACCTGGTTGCAGGCATTTACAATAAACATTTTTAAGTCTATTTTGTTCTTCCTCCTGTTTTAGCAGCTTATTACATGCATATATACATACATATACATATATATATACACACACCTATATAAATATTTTCTCAACAAATACTACATGCAGGAACCAAGTAGCTCACAGTATGCCCTTGGCAATTGTCTGCAAGTTTATAACACTTCTTAATGGGACTCAGACTTCTTATTAAAGTTCAATTAGTTGGGGTTTTTTTTCCTAATTGCTCAAATCCAATCAAAAAGGGAATTCATGTGTCATAATCTTGATCACTGAAATGTTTATCTTTTAGAATAGTACACACATTTAGGTAAAGCCTTTTACAAGGCCTGATCAAAGCCTAGTGACAAAGTTTGGACTTGAGAAACAAACAAGATAAAACCCAATAAACACTAAGACAAGAGTCATAGAACCTATCTTCGTGTAAAAAGTAATCATGTAAATAATTAGTTGTCTAAGTCTTAACTAGGAGGCAATGTGAAATGCTGTAGGTTAGATCTTTCTTCTACCCTTGTTTTAACCTGTCTGTATGGGAAAGTTGCTACCATTTACACATTATCATCAGAAATTAAAGAGAAAGAGGGGGTCTCTCAGGAAGACTAGACATGTGTTGCTTTCTTTCTGAAAGTGTTATATCCACCACTTCTCATCTGCCAGTTGTTAACTTGAAAAGAACTCTAGGTTAATTTGTTGAGATAAGTAAGCCTGAGACAAAGATCATCCTCAGGATTCGTAACTGGATCTTTGGTCTGCAGCATGAGGATAACAGTATTCTAAACCATAGACTACTCTGCATTTTACTTTAAAACAGCATTAAATTAATTGAATACAGGTATTCAGAACTGGAATTGTCATCATTATCTTCTTTCAGAGTAATTTTAAAAGAATTTGACAGCTATCATTGCATTTTTAATAGGTCCACCTCATTAGGCTACCCTGAGCACTCATCACATCAAATGTTTTAGAAAATAGAGAACTATTTTTTCAAGAATTCAAGGAATATTTTACATGAATAAAGCACTATGTTTGCTGAAGTGTCTGTCAGAAAAGAATAAAAGAGCCCCTAGGCTCTATGTCTGTTTCTGTGAATAAGGCAATCACTATTTAAAAGTGGTAGTTCCTGACTTGAGCCAACCAAGGACTGTAAAGAAAGAAAATCATTCAAGTTTGAAATCTACAAAGGTCACTAAATAAATTAAACCTGGGTTTTTCTCTTTGAGTAAACTAAGAGAGGAGCATTCAGATCACAGCTCCCTTCTAAAGCTAATGCTAATTTAGGTGAATTATCCCTGAGAGATTCAAAGGAAAGTGATTTCACAAACTTTAGAACTAATGGGATGCATTCTTAATGCTGATATAAATGTACCATCTTCCTGGTTCAGCTTTGTCCTTTTGCAATAGAAAAGTCCTTTTATCACCTTTTGGTCTCATAATCCCAAATCATGCTGAACACTTAAACTATTCTACTAATTCTTTCTGCCCTTTAAAAAACCTAAAATTGCTGATTCCTAGTGTCCTTCAAACGCTTTACTAAAAAAAGTAAAAGGTAACTAGGATGATTTGCCATTTTAAATGCTGGGTGGTTCAGTGTGGGAGTTTTTGGGTTTTTTGGTAGCTGTTGTTGTGAATTATTGGTTGTCTCTATTGTTTACTTATATTGTCTGTCTGACAAAGTGGTAGATCTCCCTTAATTTTGTCAATTAAAAGCATAAGTTCTAAAAAAGTATCATTGACTATTCAGCCAATAAAAAACCCCACTAAAATTATAAAACATTTTCTCTGCAAAATAAGAATAAAAACTAGGAAATCTTAAAGTTATAGCCATTCCTTGGTGAAAAAAATTAACTGTGTAAAAAAATAGTATTTTGCCACAGGATTAAAGGAAAAGCAGACTCAGATTCAGTATCAAACCTAGTTAAATTACCACTCATTAAACATGTGGTTGCTATAAACTGCTCTTATCCAAACTTCACAATTTCTCACAAAATCAGTGTTTTCTAAATGAAATATTTCATTATTAATCCCTAGAAATGGGGTAGAAACTTTTTTTAAATTTCCGAATTATTTATTTCTAATGGCTGAAATTTTATCAAATTCAGTGAATACGTGCTTATACAGAGTCTGAAACACTGAAACACTGTGGTAAATTTCAGCAAGCTTGAAACTTTATGGAAATATTAAAAGTCTTCTCATGATAGAGTCTCATAATGGGAGTAGTGTCAGATCCTGAATTATTATGGTGCTGTTTGGCTCAAAATTAATGTATTCTGGAAACTAAGTAATGACAAATACACTAGGTAATGGAAGTTTCTATGAATATTACAATATCCATATAACGTGTAGTGAATAGCTGTTAGTACAATGAAACATAGATTCCAAAATTTACTTAATCACCCTTTCTTACACTGAAATATCATTGACCTGTGACCTCCTAAAAGAAAGCTAATAATAAATCCATGATAAAAAAGTAAGAATCCCAACTACATATGACACTAATGCAGTTTTAGGAGTTTTCTACATTATTAGTCAATAATTTAATGGTATCATGTAACCCAGTTTCAGTGCTACTAGTTTCTGGCAGGGAAGGAAATGCAGGAAATTTTAAAAAATGCCTTTTTTTCCTATATCTCTGAGGCTGTTCAACTATGTAAAGAAAGATAATGAGAAGTTTACCATAAAGACCACAGTCCATAGAAGTTGACCACAAATAGAGTAAATCTTTGAAACACTTAAACTGAGGTAATTCAATTATCATCTTTTCTAAAGAGTGACTAAAATGTGTGGTGACAGACTAGGTCAGATGTGCTTCAAAGAGTTCAGGAGTGAATGCTTGAAAGTGTCTCTGAATTGGTCTTTTTTTCTCATAGAGGTTGTAAAATTGAAGACACCTGTAAGGTAATGAGACAAAACTGTTTTTCACCACGCATCCAGATAGTTAACAGCAAGCATGAAGTTCTTTGCACCAGACTGATGTATTCCTGAAAGTCAGTCATAATCTTTCATTTATATTTATTTATTCATTTATTTTATTAAGGGAAGTACGCTAGTACTTGCTTACCATTAAATTTATCCTAAATTTCTTTAAAGAAGGATAAGAGGAACAGGTGCATCAAATGGAATGGATTTTTCATTATTCTGTGTAAAACTGGGAGAACATTCAAGAGAATATATATGGCCTGATGTCCCACTTATACAATCCAAGAAATTTTATTCAGAAATACAGTGTCTGTAGGTAGTTTTTGTGATAATATGGCTTCTCTAAAATACTTATGTTCCCACATGAGAAAAATGGATTGGAGATTTTTAAAAAAGTCAGCAACCTACCACAGAACTGAGCACATAAAATATATGATATACTTTTTCAGAGATAACATCTGAGAGTACTGTAGCCAGTGACCTAGGGATTTTCTGAGCTTAAGGTTTCACAGCTAAGTGAGATATTGTCATTGACGTTTTCATAATTATCTATGACAAGCAGTTCCCAGTTCAGAACATTGCCTTATTTTAAAAATTATTTCTAACCTAATTTTTGGTAACTTCACTGAACTGAAATGTTTTTTAACTAGTTCTGGACAGATATTTTTTTATTCACCTCCTTTCCATAGTTTTATGGTGTCCTGGTATATCTGGTTTTATTTATCTTTTTCACAATGTGAAGAGTTCAAATTTACTTAGTTTCTCTTAATCTGGAATCCATTCCTGTGGGAATACTTTACAGAAACAGGTATTCTTAGTTGCATTGCTATTTGTTATTACTATTTCAGAGTTTACCAACTAAATCACACATAAAAAAATAAAAAAAAAACTATCATGGATATATATTTTTCCCTCCCACTTTTCTTAATAATGTTGTTTTTCAGATAATTATTTAAAAGTGTCCATTTTTTTCATTCACTGTTTCCTCTTTGCCATTTAGTTCATTTTTTGCATCTCTCTTGCATGTCAGTGAGGATACAACAGGTTCCACTAACACACCCCATTCCCTAACACATTTCAGAATGGGAATTGAAAAGGCAGGAAAGTATCTAATTCACTGAGTGCAGTAAATTAGAACTGAACTTTTATTTACAATGAAACTTCCTGAGATGAGCAAAAATATGGAAATGGTAATTTTGTTGTATTAAAAGTATCAGCGCATTAAATGAATGAAAACCGCTCTGGAAAGATCGTGCAAGCTGTTCAAACACAAGCCAAACAAATCAGACAACCAAAAAAAGCAAAAAAGAGCTAAATGTATCATGCCTCTTTCTTTATTCTCCTTTTGCATGGGCAGTTTACAAAGATGCATAGAGGTCATAATGCAAAAAGGATAATTATTTTTAATTTAAATACACTTTCTGGAAAAAAAATAAAAATAGTAAACTTAAATTAAAACAGCAGATGCCAGAATGTTGCAATTAAATTAATAACTATAAATTATGTTCATTAATCCACAGCCTTGATTCAGCCTGGGATAATCCCAGGTTTTGTACTTAAACCCAAAGAGGCTTTGGAGATTCACATTAACCTTCTGAAGGGCATTTTGCAAGGTCAGAGTTCTGTCACAAAATGGATATTAATGTAAGCAGAAGCTGTGGAATGAAACATTGCTCCCCATCGATTCCTTGAGAACACCATTTAAAGGAGGACTTGTGGGAAAAGATGGCAAACAGTTGTCAGTGCACAGCAGGAGCTACAGGCCCCCTGGGAGCCATGGGGGAAGCTAATGAGGAGGGCAGAGCAGGGCATCACCAGCCAGGGCTGGTCCCACAGCCTCAGCCAGGAGCAGGTCTGGCCTCCATGGGCAGGGCTTTAGTCCTGACCACAGCCCAGCACTCTGGGCACCGGGGAGCCTCTCCCCTCAGCAATCAGCCGAACCCGACTCTCCATGGACATGCAGGTACTGAGCTGGCTCCAGAACAAGAGCTCTCAAGACCCTTATAATAATAAATGCTTACACAAACTGCCTCATCCTACATCATGGATGATGCATAGGAAAATTTGTCACAGAGACTAAAAAAGAGCTTACTGCCCTCTCTACAGCTCCATGGGTGTTAGTGGTTCTTACATAGAACAACACTTTGCATATCAGAAGTATGAAAACATCAAAAACTTAGATCTCTGGCAAAAGTAAAAGACGCTCCTGTAATCATTATTCTGGCACTATTCTAGTATATGCAAGATCCCTTCAGATAAATGTTACTATTATTCTATCACTGGAAGTTTCCTGTGAAAAACTTGTCAAAAAATATAGTTAGGTAATTTTAGTGAATGGTCAAACATTCAGAAACTTGCTTATAAACTTGAGTATTTAAAACCTCCTATTTAAAGATCTACAGAAAACCTTTGTACAGTCTTTGTGTCATCAGGTCTCTTTGCTATCTGGCACACATTTGACAAAATACTTGTAAATATCTAGGAACTTGCAGAAAACAATTGTGGAAATTCACCGAGTTTGACAGTAGTCTTAAAACTTAAGAGCAGCGTTAACACTCCCAAAAGTGAAATCCTGAGAATGCGTGTATTTTAAGACGTGTTGCAGGGCTAGACTTCTTACAGAAAAAGCAATCTACTGAACAAAGCACACTGAAGGAAAAGTAAAACAACGAAGTGCATTTTGCTACTAGTACCTCGTTAAACCTCTATAGTGTTAAATGGACTGGGAACCTCAGTACTTTTTTAAGACGTTTGATCTTAACTTTTTCAGTGTCGTGTCCTGCTGTAAAAGGGGAGTTGGGGAGGATTCTTTTCAAGAGATTTCTTGGACAAAAATAAAGTGCAGACGCAGCAATATTATATCAGAGAACTGTTTATTGAGAAGGAAGATCAGTGCTCCTACCGAAGCGGGGATAGAAAAGGGAGCAAAGAGGAGCGGAGAGAGGCGGCGAGAGGCACACAACCCCGGTCCCCGCTGTACCGCGGGCGCTGTCGCCGTCAGCTCGGCAGACGGAGCGTGTGCGCCGCAAGCTGCGCTGAGGCTGCGTGGCTCCCGGGGCGGGCTGGGCGCGATTTCCAAGCCGCAGCCGGCTGCGTGTCCCTTCCGAGCGCCGAGAACAGGCTGCCGTGGCCACGGGCGCGC
>VZUI01046782.1:0-20627 GCA_013401135.1 Cettia cetti
CATGGCAGGGACCCCTCCCACTGTCCCAGGCTGCTCCAGCCCCAGTGTCCAGCCTGGCCCTGGGCACTGCCAGGGATGCAGGGGCAGCCACAGCTGCTCTGGGCACGCTGTGCCAGTGACCCTTTTCCTCCTCAGGACAGATCTAGGTCCAGGCTCTTGTGCACACAGACATAAAAGAAACTATAAATAGAGTATAAATAATTATAATAATAATTGTAATAATAATAAAAATAATATCACCTCCAATAACCATTTCACAAGTCTATTTGGGCAGACCAGTTCAGTCTGGTGCTCCTTCACCTTTTTGGTTTTTATGTCTCTCATCTTAGAGTAGGTCATGAATCCAAAAAATGCTGTAGCGTCCCAAGTATCTCTGCAAGGACTTCAAAGATTTCTCCTCAATTATTTCCTCACTTATTTAATCCCTTAAGCACAGCCTGAAAAAATTTACAGAGGCCAAACAGTGGTTAGGGACCAGCCAGAGGCTCTGAGGTCCCAAGGGGTGAAGCCAAGACCATGGACAAGGACCATGGGCCTCACAAATCTTAACAAATTTTAACAAATCCCTGGACCTGTTCAAGCCTGAGCATCAGAGGCCCAAGGATATCAGTACTTAGCAAAATATAAACATAAATGATTTTCTTTTTCATTGGAAAGCTACTCAGAGACCTTTCTAAGCTCTAAACCAGTTCTGAAATAAACATTTTACAGAGGTCCAAGCCAATCCATCCTTGCCCACCTCAGTCCCTTTCCAGAGCTGCATATCCCCAACCAGGGATTTGCCAGGATCCTTCAGCAGCTCAGCCCTGAGGAGTGACAGAGCTCAGGGAAAATACAGACTAAGAGCAGCACTTCTAACAAAAAATGTGTCCTGGAACAATCTATTCAGGGTATTGCACACAAAGATTTTGAAAATGCTTTGCTTTTGATGGTTGTAAAAGGCCAAGACCAAGTAACTGGAATGGCTCAGAAATAATGAATACATAAATAAATGCAGAAATACAGCAATGAATAAATACAGCTGAGCCGTTAGCTATACTTACATTAGTGATGATTCCAGAAATCCTCAATAAACAATTTTAAACTTTATTATTTTTTTTTTAAATTAGCCTAGAAAGCAGCTACCAGAAACAAAGATCTGCTCATGCTGGCCAGATGCAGCCCCCAAGTACTATAAAAGAACCCAGGGGAACTTTATCAAGAGGAGAGATTTTTCTCCCAAACTCTGTGACAGGGAGGGTTTATTTAGCATTCTTCTGATGTCACAGAGTCACAGAATGGTTTGGATTAGAAGGGACCTGAAGGATCAGCCCCCTGCTGTGGGCAGGGACACTTCCCACTGTCCCAGGCTGCTCCAAGCCCTGTCCAGCCTGGCCTGGGACACTGCCAGGTGCTCAGGTTGGCATTTCACCAGTTTGGATCAGTGCAGAGGCTGCCATGGGAAGGGGCCCCAGGAAAAGAATAACTTTGATAAATAATTCAGATTAAATGCAAAATAGTTTTAGGCAGATGACACTTTGTGAGGTCACCTCGAGGTGCTTCAGATGACCAACTGGCAGGACCCAGCTCAGCACCTGGAGTCAGAGTTTCTGCAGTGACAAATTTGGTGACAGCAATTTCAGCAACAGCAGAACTGGGCTGGTTTCTTCCTCTTCATTTCAATGTATTCATGTGTTTCAGGTCAATGACGAATTCACTCAGAACTGAAAACATGATTGGGAGTTGGAAGAGCAGAAAATGTGTTTTCCTCTCCCTATCTATGAATAAAAAATAAATTCAAAAGGATAAGATCTGCTGGGGTTTAATATCTTAAGGACGTGATGATCAGAAACCACCTATTAATTTTTTTACTATAGATAATAATATCTCTTTTGCATATTAACTTTATCAGTGAAATTAATTAATGAAATTTATCATTCAGGTGCAGAATATGCTCCTTGATTTTGCAGCCAGCACTATTTGGATAGGTCTGGTTAACTGATGGAATTAATGCTGTTCTCACCACAGTGGTACTGAACTCTCATTTCCATCCAAAAAGAACTTGACAACTCATATAATAAAAAAGAAATGCAACATTCTGCATTCTCATCCATACAAAGATATAAACCATATAATCAGATTATGAAATATAATTGCATACATGAATGTAAATAAATTAAATAATAGGGAGAGCTCCGTGATCAGTCAAAGGAAGTGCAAAGTCAGTAACGCTCTTAGATTTGAACAAAAACAGTTAAATTTGTTGATAATGGGAATAATCTCCCCCCTAGGAGAATGAGCTGACATTCTCAGGGAAAAATTAATAAAAGATAGATCAGACAGTACATATTCCCTGACTTTCAGTGAAAATCATATTTGAAAACCATCTTGAATGGGGATAAAATTGAATTTTCTACACATTTTGAGGGAAACAGACATATGATTTCCTCCAAAAAATTTTTTTGCCCTTCTCATCAAGTTTTGGCTTCTTTTTTTCCCCTCTTTCATTCTCCCTTCTTTTTTTTTCCCTTGCCATCCCCCTGAAGTGGGTGTTTGGGGCAGGGTGGTGAGCTGCCAGATATTGGAGGAGCAATGGTAGAAGGAGAAAGATCCATATCTGGATGTATCCCTAAATAAAGTTATCCTGTGAGCCTCAGCTTTTTGGCTTTTCCTCTTCTTTCACAGAAATCCACCCTTCTTTTTCCTTCCCTTGACCCATACCTTCCTGAACTGGGATTTAGCAATTGCACTCCTGAGGATGCCTATTAAAAGCTCCTGGTGGATCTGGGTTTCCCAGCAGAGCCCTCCTGTCACCAGCCCTGTTGTTTGATCTGGCACTGAACATGGAAACAGCAAAACCTGGGAGCAGTGCAGCCCTTCCCTGCAGCCCAGCTGGGGCTCTCCCAAAGCTGCTGTGGGGAAAAGCTCTGACGCCCAACTCTGTCCTGTGGTGGGGGGACACCTTTGGGTCGTGTTTTCCAGTGCCAGGTGATGCAAAGGAGGTGCAATATCACAGAATCGTGGAGTGGTTTGGGTTGGAAGGAACCTTAAAGCTCTTCCAGTTCTAACCCCTTGCAGGGGCACCCTCCACTAGAGCAGGCTGCTCCAACCCCTCACACACCTGTGTGTGCTGCAGACTGCAGTAGCTTAGATCTAGCACTTTTTTTTCTTTCAAATCACTAATTTTTTTAAAAAAATCCAACTCCTTGGAGGCCATATGATACAGGAGATCACAGGTGTTTGGTGAAGCTGCTGGCACAGATCAGTTCCAGCCCCTGAGGGCAAGGCTGTGACACCACACCAGCTGATCTCCTGAAATTCTTCTCTTTGGGCTGCATTTTGCTGTCTCACTAAAGCTAAGCTGCACCTACCCAGGCTGGCCTTTGCTCAGTAGGAGGCTGAGCCTGAGCTCTCTCCCAGGCAGTCACGGGAGCATCTGGAGCCTGGTGGTGCCCAGGGAGGGCAGATGATGATGGATGTCTGGTGTTTCCAACAAGGCCAATCCTCACCTTTCACCACCCCTCCCCTCAGCCCTCACCCAGCAGCTCAGCCCGGGCTCCTAGTGGGGGATAACCCATCCCAGCCCAGGCTCAATTCCTTGGAATACATGATGTGGATCCTGGGAAGCCGCCTTGGATCCGCCCCACTGAGGTACAGGCACAGCAATTAGTAAAATCAAGGTGTATTTCCTACATCATGCAGCTGGGGGCATTTTGCAACTCATTTCACCAGAGAAAAACTTGTTATTTAATTGCCTTGGCTGCTGCTGGATCAGATTCAAAATGAGTGGGAATATCAGGTCCTGCCAGATATATTCAATCATATTCCTGCTTTTTTTCCCTGACTGGATCTGACGTGCCAGTAAGCAGCGAAGCAGTTAAATATGGACATGTGAATTACGGCAAGGCTGAGATTTCAAACTTAACACCCCACCAGGATGAAGGAGGAAAACGAGCATCTCCCTCCACTCTACCCCTGTCCCTGTGGCGAGTTTAAGGGGAAGAGAATTCACAATGGTTTGGCCAAATGGTGGAAGTCAGATATTTCCTATTCACCCTGATAAAACATCTTGTGCAGCCCTCAAATAATTAAATAATAATTTTAAAAAAGCCTGCTAGAACTCAGAATTATGGGTGAGGTGAGGCCAGAGCTGGTGGGCATGGAGGAGATGGGGTACAGTGGCACTGTCCCCCCTGGATGGGATAGGGCATTTCCCACCACCACAACCCTGTGCCCAAGTGGAACTGGGCGGAGAGGGGGGGAAAAAAGATATCTCTAAATGAGTCCAATACTGATTATTAAGTTCCTAAGAGGCAATCTAATTTAGCTATATAAAATCATGAAAGGGGAAGAATTAATTGATACTAATGAGTTATATGAGATAGCATCATAATTAATTCCTAAATAGAAAGAGGACATAGGCTGGAGCGAGGAGGGGGATCAGACTGGCCTATATATCATAATAGATTACAGAGGCTACTTGAGATGAGAAGCAAACTGCCAAAGTCAGAGTAGGACCGAGTTAGGAAGCCTTTGCCAACGCAAAGAAAATTCTTTCCAGCAGATCCTGGAAGCTGGGAAGTTCAAGGACCACTTTGCCTTGTCCCTGCTGGTCCCTCCATGGCATTTGCACCTGTGACACCCTGGCCCGGTCTGTCCATCAGGGAGCACAAACACAACCCGTGCTGGTGGCTGCTGAGGTAACTACAGAGATTTAATTTGATTTTTTCCCCCTCCAAATCATGCGGTGAGTGAATCAGTGCATAATCCCATGGCAACTTCACAAACTTACATTGTTGCACCAATTTGGACAAATAATTTGGGTGTGGAATTTAGAGCCAAGTTGCCTTTTTTCTGCTTCATTTTGTTTGTAATTGCTCACCAAATCACAGGTGACCACTCATGTTTTGGAAGACAAAAACCTATGGTGAATCACAGAAACAAAATTATATAAGGACAGGGCTTTGTTTCTGTAAATTCCATAAAATCATCATCACATCCTGATTCCATGTTCATCAACACGAATCAGAGACCTCTGCAGTCTCTTTCCTGAAAACCAGTATTAGAAATTCTGTTTGGTTTTTGTTCTCCATCTTAGGTTTAGTTTGCAAAAAAATGCAGTTGTTACTGCAGGGTAGCGCTTAGAGTATGTTCATTTATCAATGCTGGGTGCTTTTTTAGAGGGGAAATCCTGGAAAACTATTTTGATTTTCATAGTTGTGTTCACTAAGAGAAAAAAAACAAACAACCAAAACCAGAAGAGAGATTGAGAGGAATTTTGGACAAGGGCCTGGAGTATCAGGACAAGGGGAAATGGCTTCCCACTGGTCTGAGGGCAGGGTTAGATGGGATATTGGGAGGAAATTAAATATTGTCATATAATCTAAGACAGGAGTGGGATGGAGCCACACAGAGAAATGGAAATGGGGTAGAAAATCAGTAATATGGATGTGAGGTGCTGATGTTCATCAGCCTTAATTTACTATTGATGGTGTCTCCTAAGATTTAATTTCATCCTTAAAATACTACCCATACTGGAATTTTCAAAATCAGTGCTAGCCTGATAATCTCTTCCCAGTACAAATAAATTAAAGATTAAATGGAAATAATGTGTGGATTTCCAGCTTTGGGGTTGCTGCCCAGTTTAGCACTGCCACTGGTGCCTTTTCCTCATGACAAATTCACAGTGATGAATGTACCAAACAGGTCACAGTGTTTCTAAAAATAACACCTAGTTTTGATGGAGAGCCAAGGCAGTACACTACAAAAATATTTGAGCAAGAGAAATATTTGAAGGAAGATGAAGGAAATGGTAAAGAACAGGATGAGGATGGAGAAAATGATGAGAATTAGCAAAGTGATGAAAAAATGATTGAATGATGAAAAAATAGATCAAGATGAAGGAAAATACAATGAAAATAAAGAAAATATTAACATTGGTGAAGAAAATTATGAAATAAATGGTGACAATAAAAATTACGGAAAAAAAGAGGATGAGGAAAATAGTGAAAAAATAATTAAATTACTAAAATTCAGAAAATCATGAAAAAAGCGAAGATGAAGAAAATGATGAAATAAATGATGCAGACGAAGAGGAACAAAAGATGAGGAGGAAGAAAAGCTTTCACATTTCCCAACCAGAGCCACCCCAACAGGCTCCCCACAGCCGGATCCCGCTCGCAGGTGGAAAAGCCGCTCGGACGCCGGCACAGAGCTGCTGATAAATCTAATCCTGAAGGATTGGAAATGAGGTAAAAGAAATTCTGATGAAAATTATGTACATGTACTTTGACAAGCTCATAAACACTGCAGCCATGATAAGTTTTCTTATTTTTTTTTTAAGACCCGACACAACTGTGTAAGCCCAAACTCTAATTTTTACAGCCCTGGGTTTGGAGATCTGTCATTGGGAGATATAATGGAAAGAATAATTGCTTGGTGGCTGCACAAACAGGAGATGTGTTGTCAGGCTGCAGTTTGGAGGCTACATCTGGCTTCGGAAATGATTGATGCTGTCTCTGTGTGTGTGATTCAGGAAACCATTTTTTCCCCTTTCTTTTTTTTTTTTTTCTTCTCTTTCCTCCCCCCCCAACACAACCAGCACGCCGAACCTTCAATTAAATCAGTATTAAAGAAAACTTTTGATTTATTCCTCCTGCACCGTGGCACTGAGGCCGGGCAGCGCGCGGCCCTCGCGGCCGCCGAGAGCACGTGATCCCAATTTGAAATTAAAAAGTCATGTCTGAATAACACAACAGCATTCTCATTTCCTAATACTCTGCTTTTTACTACTTTGCATTCAACTGTGAAAAGTCTTTTAAAACTCTGAACAGCAGTAAAACTTGAATGAATTTTTGACCCATTATTGCATAGCGGGTGCGCTTTCCAAGTTGGAGAGACTGCCAAGTTCTCCCCACCTAATATTTCCACTTTAATTGTGCCACTTGAGAAATTTACGTGCCTCAAAATATGGCATGAATCTTACGCTTATTGCAGTATCATTAGCAGCAACATTTAAGCAACATCTGTGTGCTATAGAACTAATTGAAGTAGCAGAAGTGGCAGCTGTAAATCCACAGGAAGATGGCAGTTTGCACCCAGCACTGCTGAGTTAGCGGGTAACTGTCAGCCTGTTCCTGCAATCTGCTCTCGAGGACTACGGTACAGGCACACAATGTCCAAAAAAATACAGCGAGGAGGCTAATGATCCTATTAACCACTTTGCTGCACCAATTTGGCTGTTTTTCCAGTTTCCTTGTTGGATTTCATTATATATTTCACCGTTCCAGTAAAAAAGTCCAGTTGGAGACGTGCTCGCTTACTTAAAGAGGGGGGGAAGCTCCTGCTCGGTTGAAGCGACGCACAAACGACTCTTTTTTCCTTTAAAATTCCATGTATTTCACCATCTTTTCCATTGTTTAATTTTTCTTCATCACGCACGCCTGGGTGAAAAAGAACTTTTCCCAACTGTTAATGCTGGTATTTAAAGCAATGACATTTTCCTCCCCGGGATGTAGCATTTCCAATAATCAATAAAGCTGGAGGCAGAGGAGGGCAGGAGAAAGCTTTTTTTGAGGAGCGAGGGTGGAAGCACATCTTCATCGGGGCTGGGCACGCCGCTCGTGGCCAGCAGCACGCCAGCCCGGGCCCTGATTGCACTAATTGGTGATTACAGAGGGAGGAAGGTGTTTCAGGCAGCATGTCCTGGAATTACTGACTAATCCAGGCGCGGGGTTCAGAGCCGCTCCCGGCTCTTTCCATCTTCATTTGCGTCTTGGTTGGGGAAGAGCGGGTTCGGCAACCACACTGCCACGGGGGATGGAATTTCACAGGAAACAGGAATGGTTTGGGGCGAGGGCAGTGGGGTTTTGGAGGCCACCTCACAGAGCATCCCCCCCCTGCCACCGGCCACCTCCATCCCGGCCACGGCACGGCCCCGGGGAGCCGGGAAGGTGCCGCTGGAGCCCCCTTGCCATGATCTGTTTGCCAAGAGCCCAAGTTCATTAGAGGCCCGGCACGTCCGTGGGGCTGCCATGTGACAGGCCGGGTGCCACCAGTATTTGTTGTCTTAATGCACAAGTACTCGGGGACTGGACTGATAAGGAAAAAACTGTTTGGAATCTGCTGCTCTACACGCTCAGGGTGGCACGGGCCAGCGCGATATTGAAAATCAATAGTCACGTGGTGGCTTGAAGGTTAGAGGTCCCCTGAATTAACTTTCTAGTACTAAATTACCAGATCTATTTATTTATTTATTTACCTATCTGCCTCTTTATTTTTTTATTTCCCCTTTGGCAGTGACTGGGAGGTGGAAAGCACCGGCTTTAAAGGGGCACGGTGTGCACCAGGAGGAAACAGCAAAACCTTTTAATACTTGGTGTGAGGATTTTAATGTGAGGATTTTAATAATGAGAAAATTTAGAAGACACAGAGCAATGTCCAAAATGGCAATGGAGCCAGGAGCATTGGCAGTGGCCTGAAAATTAAAATGTGGCTTCAGTCTTTTAACTCACATCTGTACAGTGCCTGCATTTATGCGTCATGTAATATTTAAATTAATCCATCTTTCATTACTGACAGTGTTTAGAAAAATGTAAAGGAATGGTATTATTTACAATATTTATTCATTAGGAATGAACAAACAATATTGTCACAAATAAATTGAATGATTGGGGTCAAAGCTTGTGAAGACATAACACTGCTTTTCACCACTGAGCACAGTGCATGCCCAAGGACTGCTCCAGTGTGGAGCTACTCACACCTGGAAGCACATTTGTGACAGGTCTTTAGCTCCTCTGCTTTCAGGTACTGCAAAACCCATATTATGCTTTTTTTCACTGAATAGATTTCTTATTTAATTTGTTCGGTATTCCCCTTCCCCTTGTTTTCATTCCCCAGGTACACTGGCAGCTGGATTTTCAGTATCGTAGGATCACAGAACACCTTGATTTGGAAGGAACCCACAAGAATCAGCAAAGTCCAACCCCTTGAATATTGGAATGCTGAATATTTTCAGCCTGGGTTGGTGTTCCCCAGGAGGGCCAGCTGGGATCTGGGTCCCAGCACTGGACACAGCACCATGGCCGTGGGAGTTTGGGGTTTGGCAAATCCCCTGAGGGACACCCTACTGGGTTGGGCATTAACCACCTTGGCAGATCCCAGGATGGGTTGGAAGAGACCTCAAAGCCCCTCCAGTGCCACCCCTGTCCTGCAGGGACACCTCCCACTGTCCCAGGCTGCTCCAAGCCCCAATGTCCAGCCTGGCCTGGAAGTGGCAGCAGTGCCAGGGGCTCTGCTGGGGCTCCCCAGGATGCCCCCCACCCCTTTTCCATGGGAACATCCTGGGGGGCAGGGGCAGCCCCGGGTTCTGTCCCCTCTGTGCCACCTGACCCCTCCGGGTGACCGCAGGGAGGGAAGATCTGAAGCAGCCACCGAGGCTTTGAAGCACCAGATGTGGCAGGAAGAAAACACTTCCAGGAATTTTAGACACCGCAAAAGATTTTTCTTTCTGGGTCAGAGACACTTCTCCAAAGACTTTTTTCTAGAAATACTTGGCTATTTTAAGATTTATTGATTGCTACAGCTTAAATCTAATTTTTTATTACCACAGTGTGTCCATATCCACGTGTGCTGTCCCAGCCAGGAAGGGACACCTGGATGCTGCCACCAACAGGGCACTGGAGCTGGGCCAGGGGCACAAATAAAGCCCAAAATAAGGGGAAAAATCCAGGATAACCACTCAGGTCTCACTGCTGGACTAAAGGAAACATATATAAAGAAAATTCCAAACTACATAATGTAGGATTTTTCCAGAGAAAGACTGTCTTCTTTCAAATTTAAAATTATTTTAAAATTTTAATTTTTTATTTATGTGATTAGCTATTATATGATATCAGCATATTATTATATACAATATATAACACTATATAATAATTATATATTATAATATGATATGATCTATGATATGATCTATGATATGATACAGTATAGTACAGTATAATATAAATATTATAAATTAATTTTTAAATGAAACTTAAAATAATTTAAAAACGAAAATTAAACATAACTTTTTCAGCTCTTGTTCATCAGTGTCAGACCCATCCCTGCTATGGCCACCTCCAAATTCTGGGTATTTCTAGGTGTGTTCCACCTGCACTCAGAAGCTTTGAATAAACATTTCCCAAAATTCAACCTAAAGCACACATTACATTTTGATAAATAAACAAATAAAAGGATGAAGACAAGGTTGTAACTAATAAAAATCTCCTGGTGCTCAGGGTCTGCTCAACCCCTACATGAGTCTACCTGTGTGAAGAGCCCTGGCCACATAGTACAGGTTCCATTTACACAGAAATTCCCACATAAATGGGAATTTACCAGGGGAGAAACCAGAAAACCATCATTTGAAACAATAACATGAACCAAGATTTCCTGGTTTGCACATACATAAACCAACCCTATAGAAACGTTAAGATTTATTTTTTATAACTGTCGCTCTTAACTAGCACACAACTCCCCTAATGTTTATTTCTGCCAGCAATCTTATTAATTCCCATACTACTTCTGGACCATGCTTGCTCTACAGAAATAATTTTAATTGAACATTTATTGAAATAAATGCTTTGTCAGGATATCCTCACTCCATCTGGCTGCACTGGGCAGGCATTATTTCCTGGCTGTGTCTGCTTTATGCAACGTCTTCTCCCACAGCTCTCACTGACTAGCAGAGCTGATGATTAGATTGGGGTGGCTTTTTTTGGGGGGGTTTTGTGCCACAGCCCTCTGTGTCTCGTGGACATGAGCTCACATCCATGCTCTCCACAGGGCTCTTCCTCCCCTGCTGCACAGAACGGGGTTTATTTGTGAGTGACATCCACAGCCCACCAAGCTGACAAAAGGCAGAGATCTGCTATAAATAACCCACCCTGCCAGGCTGCACGGGCTGTGTTTGGTGGTTTTGGTTTTATTTTTTTGTTGGTTTGGGGTTTTTTTCTGGTTTTTTTTTTTTTTTTTTTTTTTTTTTTTTTTTTTGTGTGTGTGTGTTTTTCTCCATGGAGTTCAGTTACACAGATAAGAGTTTTGATAAGAAATAAAATATGAATTGGGTTCCTAGCATTACATTTCCACCCTTGAAAATAAATGAAGCCGAGTTATCCTCCTTCTCCCTCCCCACCACACTCACCTGCTGGCAAACAGATTCTGGGCACCAAAAAGCCCTTTTTAAGCACTTTCAGCAGCCTAACATTATTTTTATTGCTGGCACCACAAACAAACAGCAAACAAACAGGAGACACAGTGAATTCACAGCATTGTGCAGTTAATCCTCCATTCACCAGTGTATCAAAGCACTTTTGTGCTACTTCTGCTGTGCTTCATCTTCATGAAAGCCACGATTTTTATGGAATATCTCCTTCGCCCCAAACCCAGGGCTCTTGCTCCACCTTTGGCCACACCATGGGGATTTGTTCCCTCCCACAATGTGGGAAGTGGTGTTTTTGAAACTTCAGAAGGCAGCTGGACATTCACTAACCTGCTTGGGTTTAATTTATTCCTCATCCAAAGCCTCTAACAGGAATGGTCTCCATAACGGAAATTAAAAATGCTGCAGCACCCCTGAGTTTGAAATTTATTTTCTGTGCTCCAGTAGTTTTCCATTCTTCGGCTTTGAATATCTGCTTGTTTAGTGATTTTGGGGAGGTTCTTATACTTTTGAGCATTTTTGCTCTGTGAAAGTGCCTGGAGACACTCAGGAACTCCCTGGTCACACCCAGTTGTGCCCACCTCGAATCCTGTGTCCAGTCTGGCCCCTCAGGACAGGAAGGACATTGAGGGGCTGGAGCGTGTCCAGGGAAGCTGGAGCTGGGGGGGCTCAGCCTGCAAATTCCACAATTTTGGTCAAACCTTGTCTTGATAGATGGGTTTGTCTTCAAAAATGAAATAAACTCAACAGTGCTCTATAAATGAGGGTGAAGCTGTGGCTGTTCCATCCCTGGCAGTGCCCAAGACCAGGTGGGACAGGGCACTTGGAGCACCCTGGGACAGTGGGAGGTGTCCCTGTCACCCGTGGCAGGGTGGCACTGGGTGATATTTAAAAGTCTCTTTCAATCCAAACCATTCTGTCATTTCATGAGCTTCAAAGCAAGATCAAAGCCTAGCCTTTGTGTGGTGTGACATTCCAGGATCCCAAATATCCAAATAACTGACCCCGAGTGTTGGTTATACATAATTTTGCTGAGCATTAGACAGGCAATATTTCTATGAAAATTTAATTTGATAATGATGGAATAATCTTGATTTAGCAGGATGTCTTCCCTCATGTTTGGCTCATGGTGTTGAATCAACAGTTGATGTGTTTGGTTTATTTTCTGTTGTCAGGCAGGGAGGGCTGTGACTCACAGACACTCAGCACACATTGGAGTTTTTCTTAATTCTGAAGGCTCTGCTGCAAAATAATGTTACATTCACTCCCTGTCCAAGGAGGTGATGATTCCCTATGAAAACCTGGCATTAATTATTCTTCTGACTGTGACAACAATAATTTAGCCTATTTTTTATTAAAGAAGTGTAGATTAACATCAGTTTATAATTATGTTTTCCTGAATAACTGATCCATGTATTTGCTGGCTCCCAAGCTCCAAACATGAGTTTTGAGGGAAGATGTCCAGGCTGAGTTCCAGATGTGGATGATTTTTGAGCCTGGGGATGTTCTGATCTGTGACTGGGGCTTCTGCCATTGCTGGCTGGAATTCCCAAGGCCTGCAACATCCATGTCCTGCAGGGCAGAACAAGCCTGACCCCAACCATGCCCTGACCCCTCCCAGCCCACACCATCTGGATGGGCCCTGGGATCCTCTTCTGAGCGGTGCCACCACGGGGTGCAAAGAATCCACCTTGAATTTTGCTGCCCTGCTCATCAGTGGAAGCGGTTTGGGGAAGATCAGGAATATCCAAGGCACAGACAGGCAAGCCACTGCCAAATGCTTTGGCTCCAGCACCAAAGGATGGGGCCAAAACCAGTTTGGTGAGAGCTGGGCAGAGTACAACGAACAAAAGGGGTTTTGTGGTGATACGATGCAAAAGTAAAGTTGAGCAAAACCTGTGCAGAGTTTCAGCCTGTGTGTGGCAAACACCTCAAATCACAAAATCTGCTGGCTTATTTTATGAACAGAAAAAGCTTCCTGCTTAAAAGTTTAGAGAGAAATTTAAAAGGCAACTTGCAATGAAAGCCAAGTTGAGAAAAAAGAGAAAAAGAATCCAAGAGGCATCCCTGAGGAGAGGAGAGAGCACAGCAACGTGGCCATCAGCTACTCATGTGTCAAGAACAGATGATCTGCCCGTCATAATTAAAGAGAGAGACTTTAAAAAAAACCCTCAAGGAAGCAGGAGGTGCCAGGAAAACTTGAGTGGAGCGGGAGCTGCTGGCTCAGACGACGGGAAAGGAGGAGATGAGGGGCAGAGAGAAGCAGCTCCCAGCAGGGACAGCCACCCCGAGCTGACACCACTGCCCGGGCTCTGCCTGGCCCTGTGATTAATGGCACCGGCACACAAAGCGCGGCTGCGACCAGGAGCCATCCTCCTAATGCATGTCACAAACTTCATAATTCCACTTGGAACGAGACAACAGCAAGTTAAATTCCTGGATCACTGTCACCGTGTCACTTACAGAAGGAGTTGCACCGGGGAGCAGTTGGCTATTGGAGTAATTTGAATGGAAATGTCAGTTTTCACAACCTGTGATTTGAGGTGAGTGCCCTGCTATTATACAGCAGCTCTGGCAGGCTGAGTGCTCGCTGCCACCTCCCCTCACATCCCAGCCTCCCCCTGCCACCCACTGCCACCAAAAAATTCACTTTTCCTCCTCTGCATCACCTGCAATCTCAGGGAAGAACAGCCTGTGTGGCTGAACAATTCCTGTGTCTTCCCCTGTTCTGGCTGGATTTTAATCCTGATTTTTTTTTTTTATTGTGGCGAAGGCATGTGCTTCAAAACCTCCCCAAAAGAGAGAACTGTTCCTGAATAAATTGATTAATCAAGACTCACGCTGACCTCTGGGTTTTGTCTGAGTAAGGACTTCTGAATATGGTCAATATGTCTTACTGCTAAATACTTGCAGGAGTTGCTACAATGAGGTTGTACACATCTGTGACAGGTTCAGTCAATTCCTGGCACTGCAAGGGGGAAAAATTACTGTGCAGAAGTACCTGTCCTTCAGCACCCCCTTTGTGTATGTTATATACACATTTATCCAGATGTTGTGGTGTTTCCACTGCACACCTTGGGCACTGCTCTGCCTCCAGTGATTCAGGAGGAAATGGAGTTAAATCAGCATGGCTGGCAAGCAGGAACTCTCTAAAGTTTAACTTTAATCACTTAGCATCAGTTTATAAGGATTTATAAGGATCCAAATACAGTATTCCCACAATCTCACTAAAGTTCAGCCTTTATGAAAACACCAGAAATGCACAGAATCATAAAATCCTGGATGGGGCAGCCACAGCTGCTCTGGGCACCCTGTGCCAGGGCCTGCCCACCCTCCCAGGGAACAATTCCTGCCCAGGATCCCATCAATCCTTGCCCTCTGGCAGTGGGAAGCCATTCCCTGTGTCCTGGCACTCCATAAGTTGTCACTCCAGTTGTAGAGTTGACCCAAAGCCAATAGAAAATAAAAGCAGGGAGCACTGGCTCTGAGGAATCCAGCTCACAGAGGGGAACACGGGAGGTGAGGGCTGAAGGGCATCACTGGCACCCCTTTTCCAGCCAACCTGCAGGACAACCAGCACCCAGCCTGCACTGGGAAGGGCTGCTCAGGCAGATCCCACACAGGGAACTTAGTCCTACATCTGCAATTTTTAAAAAAGGAAAAATAATTGAGCTGAGAAATCTCTCGGATGGCAGCAGTTCTTGGCCGAGCGCTGATACCAGACAGCAGCAGTGGGGTGAGTTCTTTCTTGGGTTTCTCCTCCCTGGATGAGAAGGGGGAGAAATAAGATTTTAGAAGAAACAAGAAGGTCTGTTGTTCAAAAGCAGAGCTGTGACAGCAGGATGTTTGGGCTTTGCCGTCCTCCATAGGCAGGAGACAATAAAGAAATGATTTTGCTGTTTATACATTGCCTACGGTACCACAGACGTTGGGCTATCTGCAGGCAAAGTGAAGCCCAATTACCACTATTATTTTTCCTTTGAAAGGAGTGGTTTCCTGAGTCAGTAAATCCAGGGGTTTTTCTTGTTCTTTCATGCCAAACACAAACACGTCGGGAGAAAACCACGTCTACAAAACGCGCAGCGAAAGAGATGGAAAACAAGCCAAATTTAGATTTTTGCCTGCAGGACAATTGACAAACCACCACGCTTTCCTGGCTTCAAAACAGCTCCTTACATCACAGGTGGCTAGATTTTAAAGGGTAGAAAGCAAAGCTGGCTCTTTCCAGTGTCTCCCCCACAGCCTCCCAACTTTCATGTGTGCCCGGGCAGGGGAGCCTGGAACCTCTTGCAACACTCTGTTGGACTATAAACCAATGATATTTGCTTTACCTGTGCACTATCTTCCATGCAACAAAACAACATTTACATCTGGGATCAATTTGCTTGAAATTAAAGTGCAGCTGCTATATCTCTTCTGCATCAAAAGTGTGGTGTTAAGGCTATAACACACAGACAGTTACACATTACTCGGCATTGTAATATTTAGATTTGTGTCATTTTCCATCTGAGGTAAAAAGCATCTTTAAATAAATGAGTGATCTTAGACTACATATTTTATGGGCTGTGTACTCGGTGAGATATATCCACATTTGCAACGTGCATGTTCTGAGCTCCAATTGCCAACTGCGTGTTTAGGCCTTGAATTTTAATGCTTAAACATAAACGTGGCGTCGGGATAATTGGGGTTGTGTGCTCAGAAAAGTTCTGCTGTGCTTGTGCAAGAGGGCTGGAGGAGTTTTGTGGGTGTTCTCAGGTAAAAGGGAAATGCAGATTTACCTCCCCCTCATTCAAAGGCTTTGGGGTGACCTAATTGCAGCCTTCCAGGACCTAAAGGGAGCTACAAGAAAGATGGAGAGAGGCGATTTACAAGAGCCTGGAGTGCCAGCACGAGGGGGAATGGCTTTAAACTGAGAGTAGGTTTAGATTAGATACCATGAACCATAGGGCTGGATGGGATCTGGGGCAGGAATTGTTCCCTGGCAGAGTGGGCAGGCCCTGGCACAGGGTGCCCAGAGCAGCTGTGGCTGCCCCTGGATCCCTGGCAGTGCCCAAGGCCAGGCTGGACACTGGGGCTGGAGCAGCCTGGGACAGTGGGAGGGGTCCCTGCCATGGCACTGGAACTGGATGGGCTTCAGGGTCCCTCCCAGCCCAATCCCTTCCATGATTCTATATTCTTTTAACTACAACACACCATCTCCTGATGTCTGGGGACAATTTGGCTCTGAAGTTTCCAGCCCGTTTTACCCAACACTGCTCCCCCTCAGCTCTGTATTTAATTCCTCCCCAGATCACCAAATTCAGCCTGATATTCTCTTATTGTTTTACTGCCACTGCCAAGAAACAATTCAAAAGCCCTAAAAACACTGTCCAGGATAAAAGCTGCTGGGCAGAGAGCAGGGCAGTTTAGTGAAATCAAGCTCAATGATTATGTAGGTCATTTCAAGCAGAGAATATTCTACCTGGAAGCGCAGTGTATTGGTTAAAAAATGGAAGTGCAGCATTTCCAAGCTATCACTTCCTCCTGGCAGCTGCAATATTTTGTGTTTCAGTAAAGATGAATCAGGTTTTTTTTGGTAACAGTCAGAGAGAGGCTGCAGCCTCCGCTGGGCACTGCTCAACCCTGGCAGATGAGAGGCTGTAGGATCTCTACATCTTCTGCTCCAGCTTTGGCAAAAAAGGACTTTTCCAGAGCAATCCCGCAGTGGTTGACATGACATAAAGCTGTGAAAGACAGGATGCTGCTCATCCAAAAGAATCAGATTATGTACCTGGACTTTATCCGCTGCCTGGAGAAGAGAGACAACCAATTAGTCCAACACAGCTTCTTTGCCATACCCGGGCTGGAAAACAGATTGAAGGGGTCAAAAACATTCAGAAGGCTCCACATGATCTGACATTTGCCTTGTCACAATTTTCCTGACAGCCAGAAGGTTGGAGACAGTCTGCTGGTCATCGGGAGAGACGGAAGGGAAGACTGATGGCCGAGCCGGGCAGGAGGAGCTGCTCAATTAACAGCCTGCTCCTCCTCAAAGCAGCCCCTTCTTCAGCAACTCAGCCTGGCTTTAGGCTGCTCATTTGAGAGGATAAACAGGCTGTAAACAGCTGTGGGAGGGAGCAAATATGTCTGGAGTTTCCAGCCTCCTGATATTCCTGTGCAGACAGATGTGATCTCCAAGCCGAGACACTCGGAGGTTGAAACCTCACTCTGGTCCATCCTCTTCTGCACTCGATTGTATTTGCACAATAATCTGCTGCAAAATGCAGTTTAAAGGCTGCAAAATGCAGACCTCCATGGCTGATAAATCATTTTCATTTCAGTTTTTGCGTTTATTTTCCAGGCTGGTTTTGGCCCCACTTAAATAGAACTTTCTGCAGAATTAATTCTTTGTATGGGGTTTTTCTCAGCCTGGGACATGAGAGTGGGCACTCACCTCATATCTGTGTAGATGATACAGATCTATCTATCTATCTATCTATCTATCTATCTATCTATCTATCTATCTATCTATCTATCTATCTATCCACCTACCTACCTACCTATTTCACAGATAAAAATCAGGATAGTCTTCTATTTCCCCAGAATTCTGTGATGAAACCCCATCCCTTCTGCCACCCATCTGTCACAGCCACTGGGAAAGTCTGGGGTTCAAACTCCTCACTTTTTACACAGAAAGTAAAAAGCACAGCAGCCCTGAGATCAGGAGTTGTGTGTCCTACCAAAAATAGGACATTTTGATAGGTAGAGACTGAGATTCTCTATCCTAACTCACTTCTCCTGATGCAGCTCCAAACTGCAGGCACGGAGCTCCTAGAGGCTGGATCTCCCTTCACCACTGGTGCTCAATCTTCTGATCCACTGAGTGGGTGCTTAGGATGACAATATTTGGGTAAAGGTTGGAAAAGCTGGAAAAAACCCAGCCCAAATAAACCCTTCCAGTGGTGGAACTCCAGCTTTGGATCAAAGAGAGGTCCCCACCACACATGGTCTTCCCCCTCCAAATTAATTTATACATTATATATTATTATACACTCAGACACCCTATAGTATATATTTTAAAATTTATTTATGTGAAGAAGGCTACATTTCAGAAAGCCTTTCAGAAGCAATGAAAGCCACAATGGCTCAGCCCGAGGGGCTGCATTAAGGCCAAATTTCTGCAGGTTCTAGATGAAACAAAAGGCATTTTCTGCATGTCCACAGCACAGCCCCAACCCTGCCAAGCCCCTTGGCAGCACGAAGGGCCTGTGCTGGTGTCCCCTGGCTGGGACATGAGCTCTGCTGGCTCCCTGCACGTTACAGAGCTGGCCCCTGGGGTCACCTCCCTCTGCTCCTCCTCATTCCGGGAGCCAAAGGGGCTGGGCAGGGCACAGGAGCTGCTCTCCAGCCATCCCAGCTGATTACTGAGGCATCCTCCACATTCCAGCTGGGATTACTGAGGCATCCTCCACACTCCAGCTGGGGAACACCAAGTTTGTCCTCACCTCTGTCCGTAAATGATGCTTTGGTGCAGCAGCTCACTCTGCAGAGTTTCATTAATTCCTACAAAGCCCCAAATCTCCTGAGGGCTCTGCCCACACAGCTCCAGGCCACCTGCACTGTGGGTGAGGTGCTGACCTGGGGCCCTCACGGGAAAATTTTTTCTGAGTAAAAATTAAAATGGTTTTGTGATGAACTTCTGCTCATGAGCATTTTGTTCAGACAGGTCAAAGGTGGGGTTTTTTTGTTGGTTTTTTTTTTTGTTTTGTTTGTTTGTTTTTTGGTTTTTTTTTTTTTTTTTCTGGGCACTACAAAGAAATAATTTCCTCCCACCAGTTATTTTTGCCATTTAACTACTGAAAGGCTACTGTGTGCCCACTGTCCCCCAAAATTCAACCTGCACTTACCATGCTGATTGAAACTGATTTTGATTGGTATCTAAAGCACATAAAATGTGTTTGATTCATGAAAGCAGAAATAAGGACCATGTTTGAGACTTAGGCCTCTAAAAATCACAGGCCATAATCAACACTGAACCTCCTGGAAAGGCTCAGCCATGAGAACAAAGCTGAAAAATCCCAGAATCATGGAATGGTTTGGGTTGGGAGGGTCCTTAGAGCTCATCCAGTGTCACCCCTGTCCTGGGCAGGGACACCTCCACTGTCCCAGGCTGCTCCAGCCTGGCCTTGGACACTGCCAGGGATCCAGGGGCAGCCACAGCTCCTCTGGGCAATCAACAAAAACAATTCTCCAAAACATCCCAGGCTGCACCAATGGAAATAAAATGGGTTTTCCTTTTGCTCATCAGAGTTTTAAAGATTTAAGTCAAATCTGGATTCAAACCCACTTGGGATTCCCACTCCCAGTGTTCTGCTGTGGTGCTCCAGCCTTGGATCCGAGCAGGGCTGGGAGGGGCTGAGCAGAGCCAGATTCCAGATCTCTGAAATGCCCTACTTTGAAGTGAGAGACAAGATTCTGTGTGGAATTAGGTCATCCTGGCGCTCGTCGGAAATGAAAATTACATCATCGCGCCGTGGCTCGTCCTCAGATAAAAGGGCTGCAGCTGTTTCCCTCATCAGCTCCCGGCAGCTCTGCACTGGGGTCATGCTGAGGGTTATTTTAATTAAACACAACCTCTCCCAGCCAGTCTGACCTTGGCTGGTGCCTAAGTTGGGTTGAGCCCCATCCTGGGGCTGGGCAGAGCCCCCTCGTCAGGGTCAGGCTCGACCCTCACCTTCCTCCCTGCTCCTCCAGCACCAACCTGAGCAGGAGCTCCTCTTCCATCTCCCCTCCTGCGCTCTGCAGCCAGCATTTCAGAAAAAAGTGAAGCAATTCTGCCTCAAATAACACCCCCAGAACTGGATGGGCTGCCCTGGCACCTCGCAGCATCCACGGGCAGGGAGCAGCATCCCCTTCCCTGCAGGCTGGATGCTCACTGACAAGGAGGAGAGCCCAGGAGTCCCCCACGCTCCCATCTCCTCCAGGAAAAATCCTGGCAACAAATAAAAAGCCCTGTTTAAAATAACTAAATAAGGCACTTAAAGAGGTTTTAAAAATTGATAACTCCACGCACGGGATCGATCTTAATTACTGCCCAGGTGGAATTTTTTTTTTTTTTGTCTTCTGGCTTTTTTCAGCTCAAAAACTCACCCGCCCACGCCAGCCATTAATGAGAAACGTTAAGGACTGGTTAACAATGTCCTTTCATCAGCCCGAGGTGCTGCCAGCATCCCGCTCACGTCAATTTGCACCTCGTGGTCCAGCTCCTGCATCCCGGCCGCGGCTGATGGAGAGCAGACCCCCGGCTCCGGCCAGGCTGGGCACCTCCTCCTGCCCCAGCTCCGGCCAGGCTGGGCACCTCCTCCTGCCCCGGCCAGGCTGGGCATCTCCTCCTGCCCTGGCCAGGCTGGGCATCTCCTCCTGCCCCAGCCCTGGCCAGGCTGGGCATCTCCTCCTGCCCCAGCTCCGG
>VZUI01046783.1:0-15215 GCA_013401135.1 Cettia cetti
GAAGGATTTGTTTTGTGTCCCTGCTGTGTGCAGAGCTGAGTGACCCTGCCTGTGAGCTCAGAGCTGCACCCTGGGCACCACAGAACCTGAAATACAGGAATGATAAAACTCAAGGCATCACTTGGGCTGGGGATTTGATACTGAAAAACACCCATGAAATAAAAAAATCTGCCCTGAAGGTGAGAAATGTGCCCAGGACTGGTCATTATTGAATATTGAAGGTGTGAATGCACTTCAGCTGTGCAGACAAAACTCCAAATTAATTCAGTTTGGATTACATGCGTGTAATTGCAGTGGCTTGGCCTCTCTGTGCATGTGTTAGCTGCAAACAAATGAGATTTGTTTGATGTTTCACATTGCACCACGGATAAAAGATCTGTAGTAAATAGCAAGCCTATTGCTTTGATCCTGCATTGAAACAGAGGAATGTAGATTAAGGTCTAAATCCAATTCTCAGTCTCGAGGAAACTTTTCTGATCATAGCACTGGCTGAAGGAAGGGTTCATATCTTGGGGTTTTTAATTAATTTAAAAAAAGAGTGAGAAGGATCTATTTTTTCCCAAGTAATTACTTTCTTGCATGGTGGTCAGCAGTGCAGATTCAGAGATAAAAACAACCTCACAAAACTCAAACACAGGGGCTGCTACATTTAGAGAAAAAAAAATCACCCTTCTCCTGTTCTTTATTACGAAGGGTGGATTGAATTTAATCAGCCAAACACTGACACATTTCAAATCCAACAGAATAAAAATCCAGACTGAGGCTTTATTAACCATTTGGATGGATTTTTTGATCTTCACAGCAACTGCTGCACACCTTAGAGAGCAGAGAGTGTGAGGAAAATCAGTTTATAAAAAGTATAGAAACTGTAGCAAATTGGAAGAGCACTGATAGGGAAAAAAAAAACCCAAACCAGCCTCCAAATCCTATTACTTTTCTTTTTTTCTAATGAAAATGAGATTAAGTTTGAGAGGGCATAAATTTACACTTATTGAGAACTGGGTAAACTTGATAAAGAGCCAAAAGGTATCAGAACAAGATTGCTGGACCACCTTAGAGTTTTTCAGAAATAATATCTAAGTTAAATGTAGAAAACAATTAGAGAATGAATTGTTTTGTTACCTTCAATTCATCTCAGTATAAGGTACTAAAACACATCCAAAATAGAATAACATAATTACTCTAGGAGATCAATGGAAACTTTTTCCATTTGAGAGCTGATTGTTTTAGCCTTCTGGATAGCCAACTTAAACACAAGAAATAGATCTGCAAAGTAGGTATTTTTAGATTTAAAGATGCCCAGGGAAAGGGAGGAAGTGTTAAAGAAATTAACAACAGATTTTGTGTCAGTCTTTGAGTTCAAAGGAGACTGAAGCCTGGAAAGGTGACTCAGGTGAAGGTGTCTCATCACATTTTTTCCAAGGATTCAATTTATTCTGTTTTAGCCTCTCTTTTTCACTCTCCATTCCTAGAAATTACACTTCATCTTTCATACTACCTGAAGAAGCAAGAAGTATCAATAGAGTGAAATAATAATGATTTTTCTTGGCTGGGCTCTTTATGTATGTGAAAATCTGACATTTTTTAGCTATTAAGATGAATTATCATCATCATGAAAGTATCATGCACATGAAAATTACAGTTATTCAAGAGTTTATGTCAAGAGTAATGGCAGAGCAAAGTGTTTGTGTGTGAACATCACATAAAGCTGAACCAAAGCCTGAATTATTCTCTTCAGGGAGAATAATTCAGGCTTTGGGGCTGTGGTGGCAAATTCCTGTGAAATTGAGAAAAACCCTTCAGTTCCCTCAGGGCTTGGGGAGCTCTTTGTAAAATCGGAGTGGTTTGGGTTGGAGAGGACATTAAAGCTCACCCAGTGCCACCCCTGCCATGGCAGGGACACCTCCCACTGTCCCAGGTGCTCCAAACCCATCCAGCCTGGCCTGGGGCACTGCCAGGGATCCAGGGGCAGCCACAGCTGCTCTGGGAATTCCATCCCAGCCCCTCCTCACCCTCACAGGGAACAATTCCTGCCCAATATCTGATCTTCCATCTTTCCTTCTCCTTTTTTGCTCTTGTGCTCCTTCAGCTTTCTGGAAAATTCTTCACCCCGTTCTTCCCTCCCTCAACATTCCTCAAACTGAAGCAAAAGGAGTGGGGGAATTGTTTATTAAAGTAATTCTAATTATTGTTATGTCTGTATTGTCTCCAGAGTCTCACATCCAGCTGTAAGAAGTGAATTCCCATAAACCAGAACACCCTGATCTGTAGGAATCAGAGTCACACTGTGCAGAATTTTGGCAAACAACATAAACAGTATAGACAAGACAATAAATATGTGCTGATATGAGCACGTTGCAGCATTTAGAATCTTCCCCACATTTTCATTTCCCAGAGAACTCCTCTGTCCCAACAGGGCAATTCTCCAAAGGAAAGGACCAAGTATGAACAAGCACATTGCCAATTTTTCTGAAATAAAAAACCCAACATACAGCCGATGCTTTAGGACTGAGCATAAAATATTTTTATTTTATGGAATAGAATAAAAATTCTATTTTTATAGAATAAAAAGCAGAAATATTTGTTCAGTCTTCTCCAGGTATATTTTATAACAGCAAAGTATCTACATTTTTTTTAATACAAATTACTCAGCTGTTCCCTCACTCATTCACAGCCACATTTTCTTTCAATCATTTGATCACCAAAACCACAAAAATATTTTCTCTTTACAGGGCCATGTCAGCCCATGTTTATCCCTCCTGATACTTAATTTTGGAGTAAACCTGCAAATCTCTAATTAAAACAGTCAAAATGCGTGATTAATTACAAACCAAGAGTATTTTGAAAGCAGGAAAGAAAATAAACAACTGTGCAAAGTGAGCAGATGGGATTACAAACTGAATTGCCATAATTAGCATTGTGAGGCCGATAATGAGTTATTAGAATAACAATACATGTCTAATATTAATATGAGATAACACAACTGTGTTTATAAGGACAGAAGGATGAAGAAAACTTGGAAGGGTCTGGTAAGGAAAATTGGAGCTGGACTTCCTGCTAATATTTAGATTTGACTTACGAGGTTCTTGTGGAGATAAAGTCTGATTTTTGTGGACAGAATCCCTATTTCCCAGGTTCTAAAGCAGAAAATGCCCAACGAATTGTTTACTGAAGACTTCTGATGATCCTGTACAATTTCTTAGAGGTCTAAAGTTTTCTGTGTAACAGCACATGACTTTCTGGTTTATTTGAGGAGTCTAAACCTGGCCTTAGGGGAGGATTTGGGGTCCAAGAACTGACTGCAGATATAAAGCAGATGTTTGGAAATTTGTCTATATTGAAAACTGGCATAACAGTCTTTTAAAGAAGACTGTGAGCAAGTGGAATGGCCTTTAAATGTTGGAAAGGGCATTGGTCTCTCTAATTCCCAATGAATACAGTGCAGATGAGGGTGTTTAAATGATAAATGATCCCCTATATAGGGTAAATCAGTGTTTTCAGCAGTTTTAATAAATGGCAATTTATGACCGTTGGTTATGATGAGTTGCCAGGTTACACAAAGCAAAAACTAAGCCTAAACCATGAATATTGAGATATTTAATAGAAATATTTAATAGAAAACTGGAGTCAGTGTTATTTTATTCTGTTAACTTCGAGCAGTTTTACTCTGATTGGAGAAAGAGGAAATCTTAATGAAACAATTGTACAGTTACTTCCATTTAATGGCTCTCTTACAGTCAAATATACATTAAGAAGAAAAATGCTAATTGCTGATGTGCTGAATATACTGTACAGGCAACACTTAATTACAAAAAGATATCATTTTGAATGAGTGCTATTTTCCCTCTCTTCCCCAAATGAACCCACTGACAGAATAATCCAGAGTGTAAGCAAAACTGAAGTTCAAAGATCTAATTTCTAATTCAGGGAAGCATTAAACATATGCTTAACTTTGACCAAATGTGTAAAGCCATTAACTCCAGGCCCATAAAGAAGTGCTTAAAGTTAAATGGGTACTTAGGTTATTATTCACACAGGGTTGCCTTCTTGAATTTTACTCCCCTACCAGTATTAGCACTCTCTTTAGCAGCTGGTCCCATTAATTACAAAAAAAAACAAATCCCAAAAAACCTGTTACTGACCATTAAAATGCAGCACGACCTGATTTGCATATCTACAGATGGGTTTCATGTTACATTCTATTTATACCTTTTTTTTTTTTCTTTTTAAATTTTTGCCTGTATTAAACACGAGCAGAGGAAAGCAGGGCTTGGTTTATCTTTTTGCTGGGCCTGATTGCTAAAGGCAGGCAAGCAGCTGAATATTTGTGTCTGTGGTTAATTGTGAATGCAAATGAGAAGTTGCCTTTTAAAATTTGTGGGTTTGGAGTCTCCAAGAGAGAAGTTTGGGCAGGAATCTGAAATAAACTAATCCAGAGTAATTTTTTTCTTTTCCCCCATAGAGTAAAAATAAGGGAAAACCAGCCCTAAAATAATAATTTTCAGTCAAAAACTTCTTGACTGCCATGGATTGGGGAGAACACTGTAAATCTAAATTTCAAACAGAAAAGACACAGAATAACTCTTGTGGTTGTTAATAAATGGGCTTCTAACCTAAACCAGAGCAGAAAATATTCTTGCAGTTTTCACTTCCTCTTCACTAAGCAAAACAGATGATGGTTTATTTGAGTTAATTATTTTCTCTCTAAACATCTCAAAATCAGACCGTGGATCTTATTTTGCCATGTTTTGATTTCTCCTACACCACAGACCAAAATCCCCTTGACTTTGCCTTGTTTCACACAAACCCAGGATCTATTCCAGCTTATCAGTAGCAGACAAACCAGGTCTTGTCGGGGGAAACTGAAAAATCAAGATAAAATGTAACAACTTTAGCAAGTTTTGAGACACGCAGCTATTTTTGTCAAGTCCACTCCAGTGGTGTTAAATTATTCTTCAGCACTGAGGAATTTCAGTTAAAAATTCCCTGCAGAGATGTAAGTTGTGGGCTGCCCTCCTGGTTTTTAAATCCAAATAGTTTATTTGGATTAACTATTACAGACCAAGGATTTCCTAACACTAAATATTTATGTGCCCTCTCTCCTTGAGAAAACAAGGATATTGCCTGGAATTCCATGGATTTCATGTTCTCTGTGATGGCTGCAGGTGCTGCTTCAGTCTGTCCTAAGAGAACAGGTAAGCAAAAAGATGGAAAGGAGGAGTTGAAATGTAGAATTTCACATTGAGTTCTGCATTCCATCCCCTCCCCTCCTGGGATTTATTAACTACAGAACCACAAATCCTCCAAGCCCACACTAGAAGGAGATGAGATTTCCCTGATTTTCCCCTGGCTCAGCTTTAGTTTCCAGCTGGCCAGGCCTCCCTCCCTCCTTTTCCAAGTGTAGGCTGAGGAAATTCCCGGTGAGGACTGAATCCTCAGTCACACCCCGTGCTCTGATCTAACCCGAGGGCTGCCAAAATCAATTCTACATCCCAGAGAATGAAATTCCTTTAAAACAAAGGTTTTTCTGAAGGAAAAAGTGCCCCCACCTCTCCACAAAGCTTCAACAAACCGGGCAAATTCTCAAATCAAGACATCAGGTGATAAATTTCTCTCCCTTGCCTTTTTTACTCCCATGAAATCTGAAGGTTGAAACCTGATACAATACCTTTTTTTTTTTTTTTTTTTTTTTTTTCCCCTCTACACGAATAAATATTTGCTTGCAGTGCAGGGAAATCTGCATATTGAGCCCAGGATAATCCTCTTGGATGCCTGGCAAACCCGCTCGAATTCAAGTCTCTCACCCATTTTGGAAGGGACTTCTGGAAAGATTAGAAAAATTCACATTTTGCCTCAAACAAATCTTGGTATGGATTGTCTCGTTATCTGGAAATATACCCAGCACTTGAACCCTCCTGTGAGGTGTTTGGTACCATTCATTTTCACTGAAGTCTTTATTAGAGCCAACATTTAAGGTTTTAACAGAATTGGCTTTAACTGGAATTTATTGGCCATTCTTCCCCTGCACAAACAGTTTTTAATTTAAAAGAACATGTTTCTTACAGAGAGGTTTCAGCCCAACTGCTTTTTTCACTTAGTGAACACCCTTTGAAATGCTGTTGTACTTCTTATTTAAGAAGTTATTCATGTGAGGAATGGCAGCACGTCTAAGTCCATAATCCTAAATAAAAGGTTAACTTTTGCAACGAATTGTCAAGTGGTTGTTTGTCTGGTTCTACTTTTCCAAAGCAAAACCCAGAGATATATTTACTTTGAATATTCTTTACTCCCCGAGAGATGACTTCTCCTTCCTTGGAAGTTTTATTTAAATGAGAATGAGATGTGAATATTTGGGAGGCTTCACGTATTTCTGAGACATTTCTCTTGCAGGTTGCAGATGATTCATAGCAGAGAAATCTTTTGATGCCTTGCCAGAATACAAAATGCCAATGAAAGGAGCTCCACTTCCTTCAGCTCACATTTGGAGCAGCAGTTGGGCTTAAATTTGTTTTTGTAGATAGGGCTCACCCAACTGTCTTCATTTGGAGCTGGCTTTGCTCAAAGAACACAAACAGCAGCTGAAAGACCTGACCCTGGACAGGGAAAACTCTGGAATTACAGAAATATGTGCAGGAAAAGAGGCTGCTGATGTCTGAGCTCAGTGCATGAGTGAGGTTTTTACATAAATAGAGCAAAATGTGAATATTTAGACAGAGCCTTAGATCAAAACCTGCTTTCCTTCAGTGAAGTTTGCTTTTAAATGCTGTTTTTTGGGAGGTGGAATGTTTTCCTGGCATGCATTGTAACATCTTTGTGATACAGATTTTATGTGATCCAGGTGCTAAGATCCTGATTTAAGTATTATTACATTTATTATTAATGTACACTCTCATTTGCTGCCTGACAACGTAACATTAACTCATGAATAAAGTATCCTGCCAAGATACCACCAAAATGATAAATAATTCCTAGGTGATAAGAGCTGAACAATTAGTACCAAATAATACCATCATTAAGCATGGATTCTGGTCCTTACAGACAGCATTAAATTAAATATTTCCCAGCTAAAGCATAAGGCACATAAGTATTCCAATTACAGATGAAAGGCAGGCCATGAATCCCTTCAAATCTCTGCAGCAAAGGGTTCCCAATGCTTTTAATAAACAAATGGTTTTTACCTGGAGGAACTGAAGATTAAATCTGATCTAGAACTGTGAAATAAATAACACAAGCACCTCATGGCTGCTCAAGGCATAAGGACTTAACTGCTGTCTGGGAAGGATTAACAGCAGGGCGTTAATTTGATGATGAGAATTGAAGATTATATATTCAAACTGGAAAAGTGTAATTCAATATTCCCTTTTTTCCCCAGAGATAAAACTTTCTGTGGCCAGTACAATGGTTTGTATCTGAATTTTCCCTGTGATCTGAAGGGAAGATGTGTCCTAATCTGTCTGGGTGTGGATGTGTCTCCCACCCATCTCTTCTCAGCAGAAAGAGGGATGTGGAATATTCAGCTTTAACAGCCTGGATTTCTTCAGAAATGATCCTCTTGAGATTAAGCTCCTCCAGCTCAGTGTTTATCTCCATATTTTCCTATTGAGCTGCCTTTTTTTCACCCCCCTTCTGTGACTTTTGGCTAAAAGTAATTGCAGAATTTTCTCATCAGGAAGGAGGGAGTCCCTCAGAAAGGAAACAAGTGCCTCTCTGCAGGACACCACCACCACTGACAGCCTTATCTGCAGCCTGGGATGCTTCCATTTCCTTCTCTGTCACTGGATACCTCCATTTCCAGCCTGAATTTTTCCCATTCAAATCAATTCCCAGACACAGAATTGTATTTCGTACATTCCTCTTGTAGTATTTGGCAAGGAACGCCTTGAATTTTGCCATGGTGAGAACAAATAATCAAATTAGAGTTTTGCAAGGACATTAACTCAAGCTAGGAAGTGTGACACATTCATCCCAGTGCTGCAAAAAGCCATTTTTATTTAAGTTATTTTGGTGGGGACAGGTACAGGCTTGCAGGTTAATGCTCAAAGAATAGAACAATGCTCATTTCTCCAGCTTCCCTTTTCAAAATTAGTTTCTGTGAGTGATGTGCAGTGAGAACTCCATCGTCAGGAATGCACCAGAGAATAACTTTTAGTCATTCCCAGCTATTTTTAAGCCTCTTGATTTCTTCAAATAAAGGATAAAAATTGGCTTTTCATGCATTGGTGTTTCTATATTTCGTGCTGGGAAGGGTAAAGGGGAGAGGAAAAGAAATATCCTGGTAGTGAGCTGTGGGCAGTTTCATTCCCAATTAAATGGACATTGTTGTGGAGAGATTAATTTGGGAGATATTCCATAATTTTTGCCAAGCTAGCTCTTTCCATTGGCTTGTCTGAAGCTCAGCACCTCACCTTCCAAGCTCTTCAGAGAGACTCAAAGAGCCAGAACTGTTGGGAACAAAACCCAACATCTCCTGAGCTGTTTTCCCTAACTCCTAACAGCAGAATTAGCTCCTGCCAGGCTTTAATCATTTATGCTTGTGCCATCTGAAATTAGCTAATGTGTACCTGGAGATGAATTTGGCTGCGCTGCTGCCAGAGCTGCAAAATGAGGAATAATCGAGGGGAAAATGCTCGGCCCTGGAGCACCTGAGGGGCCTGTGGGAGCAGGGGCTGGGATGAAGCTGAGCTCACAGCCTGGGGTCAGAGGCCACGGGGATTTCGAGAAAATAACGGGGGATGCTGAGGTGTGGGTGTGGTTTATGAATATGCAAATGAGCATTAGCATTCGGAATGCAGGGAGGGGCTGAATGCTGCAGGCAGGGCTGATTCAGGGACAGGGCTGTGAATATGCAGCACCTGAACTTCACCCCTTTACTGGAGCTGGTGGCTCAGCCTTTTTTCTTTTTTTTTTTTTTTTTAATGATAATTATAATTATTTTTATTTAATTTTTAAATTATTTTATTTACTTTTAAATTTAATTTATATTTGGTTTTAATTTTTAATTTTGCTTTTAATTTTTAATTTAAATTTATATTTTAATTTGCTTCTATATTTCTATTTCTATTTCTATTTCTATTTCTATTTCTATTTCTATTTCTATTTCTATTTCTATTTCTATTTCTATTTCTATTGTATTATTACTATTTTAGATTTATTTTTATTTTTTATTATTTTTATTTTGTATTTTCACATTTTCCATGGTAAAAAAGCAACTGGCCACAAGATCAGCAGTCACCCTCAGAGCCTGCTGTCCTGCATTTCCTAGCAGGGTACAGATGAATTTTTTCCCTGCTGATGCCACCAGTGAGGGAATTTTGGTGCATCCCACGTGAGACTCCCCGTGCTCCTGAGTGCCTGCAGCTCTTCCCAGGGCCAGAATCCACTGCTTGGGAAGTCCTTCATTGATTTTGTTCCTTCTGCTCTCCCACCTGAACTCACCTCCCCTGCATCCCACCCAAAACAGGAGGGCCCTCAGAGACCTGATGGATCCAATGAAACCCAGATCATGGGACAAGACCCTTCATTTATAACTTTTAAACTCAAGTGTGTGAATCTTTGATTATTTCACCTAAACCTTCCCATTTCCAAGCCTGTTCCAAGGGAAATGAAACATTCAGAGTTCCTGACAATTTTGCCAATCCCGAGACAGAAAAGGATTACTTAATATCCTTATATTGTAAAAGCCTTCAATTCCAATGTAAACCTGCTTCAAACCTCACTTTAGACATTGATTCAGTCAGCACCAATTTAAAATTGAATAAATAAACCATTATCTTTAGTGAATAACGACTACTATAAAAATAACTAATAAAATAAGTAATCCTACGCTTTACACTAATTAGTGTGTCGTTATGCCTTGAATTTACCTAAAATAATCAGGATTTAGGAGATATTGATATTGTTTTGATTTAGCTTTTGTATTTGTTTCTTTTTTACCAATATTTCCTTTTTTTAACAAGTGCCCCATTACAGAAAAAAAAAAAAAGTCTGTTGGCCATCAAACAGAAAAGAAAAAACCTGGGAACCTTGATTTCCTGGAATAAATTACAGTTGTCTGTGACATTTACATATGTTTATTATTGAAATCACCTCCAAAAATACTTATTGCAGATCCCAACAGTTGGAGTTAATGGCGATGCAGTTTAAATTTCAGCTTTTCTTTCATTTCTTTCTCTCTTTATCTTTTTTTTTTTTTTTTGCTCAGTGAATCCTCATTCCCTAGCTAAGTAGCCCATGGCTGTTGCTGGGATTTTTTTTTATTTTCTGTAAGGTATTACAGGTGATGAGTCAGAATTATCAGTTAAAATTAATTCTATTAGGAATACACTCGTTGGCTTGTTCCAAAGCAGCAATTTATCACATTTGAGTATAATACACTGATAAATCTCCCAGCACTGACAAAACAGCTTCCTGGGATTTATTCCTCCGTGTTCCAACAGACCAATTTATATTTCCTACACATTCTGGGGTTCAGAGAAATACGCTGGGGCTGATGTGGGATGGCAGACACTGAAGTCTGAGGGAGCTTGGAGCATAATTAAGAGATAATAGTGCTATCTGCCTGTTTTATGAGGCACTAACACAGCCCTGAGTGAATAAACCAGCGAATAAACTCACTCCAGGCAGGGAACTGGAGCCCTGCCAGGAGCCTGGCTACAACAGCACCATTACATCAGCCTGCTATCAGGGTTTAATTAAAGAAAATTGGGTGTGCACTGCTGCAAATGGTATGGAAAATAACGCCCTGCTTTTGGGATGGGGAGGTCTTGGTGGGGTCACTCCATCCCAGGAGCTCCTTCTGGAATGAGCTCCTGCTCCACACACGTCCCTGGGGATCTCAGGGGATGTCTGAGGTGCAAAAAGACACTGAAATGAGAAAATTCACAGATAGTGTCAGAGCAGTGGGAAGCTGATGTTATCCCCAGTGCCGCTGTCGCCTCTCAGTCTTAGAATGGGTGGATTAAGGCAAAAAACCCCAAAAAGCTAAATGAATTGTAAAGCAGGAAGCTGATATCGTGGTGCCTGGTCCACCGTGATGGCTGTGATCATTTTCACACTTTTTTCTTGGCAGGACAGATAGAAAGAAATTGGGAAGATGTGCTGCCCACAGCCTGGAAAAAGTTGGGAAGTTACCCGTGAAGGCAGGAGCTGGGTGAGCACCAGCGTGGCTCCTGAGACAAATCTCCCTGACATTCAGTCCTGACAGCTCTGCCCACATTTCCAGAGAAAGGTGCTAATTTAATCTAAATATTTGGATGCAGGTGTCTACTTCCACCAGCAGCTGGACGGAGGGCACTAATTTTGTTTGTTCAGGTGACCAAACCGGTGTCAAACTGTCACAGTTTTGGTCCAAACCCAGCTTTTGAAGGGTGATCCAGAGAGGAAGGTCTGGGGGGCTTGGTGATCAATCCCCTGCTGTACCTCACCTCCATGGAAAGTGCTCAGGGAGGCAGAATGGGGCAGACAGATTAGAGGAACTGATAAAAATGCTGCTCCTGCCACAGCCACCAGCTCAGATTTCCACTCTCCGTGCAAGCGGCAGCAAAAACTTGCAAGGCAGAGGTTTCAACAGCCTTTGCATCACATCAACCAAAAGGGCTGCAGAAATTAAGATTGTGGCATCAAACAAAACCAATGTCATTCAAGAAGACAATGTGGGGAAATGAAATTTAAATAAAATAAAAATGGAACGAGAATAATCTTACATTTCTTTGTAACTACTTCAGAAGCCCAGGCTGCACGTTCTGCTGTGAAGCTTAAAGCTGTGAAACATTTGCAAGGGGAACACAGAATTAGCAATCAACACAAGTGATTAACACAATCAGTTGAAGCATTTTGGGACAAAACCCAGCATTTTTGGACTGAAAACTTAATGTAAAACTACTCTTTTGAGATGTTAATTAAAAACAGAACCATTTCCTAACTAGTCCTATTAAATGCTTTTCCCACTGGGCTCTAGCAAACTTAGTAGAGAAATGCCCTCACCATCATTGGAATTTCTGTGTGCAGCAGACACTTTTCAGTAAATCAGGCCTGATTTTGGTACTCAGGAAGGTCTAATTTCATTCAAGGATATAAAATTAGGATGAAGACTTGTTCAAGGTAGAGTAAAACTGAGAATAATGACAGGTTTCTCCATAAAGAGCATTTTGCTCAATGTGTGAACGGTGCCAGGAAGGAGGGGGATGTTGCTGTTCTGACAGTCTCTGATCTGCTCATAATTCTGATTTTCATGCCTGGATTTTATTCACTGCCCACACTGTGACATAACTGCACCCTGTGGCTCAGCACTGTCCCATATTCCCAAAAACTCCACACTAACACACATGGCAAAAAGCAGTTGCAGAGAGGGACCTGCAATATCAATGGCTGTCTTCTTTTAGTCCCTCACACGAATTTTCAAGCAGAATATTTGCATTCAATTGAATTTATAGAGCAGATAATGAGAATGTGATATTAATGGAGAAGGAAACTATTGAAACATCAAGCAACAATAGTTAATTCTTAACAAAATGTGCTTTTTTAAAAGGTGTGCTGCAGATAAATTGATCTATCCAGCTGGGAATTCCCTCATTTTTTGTATGACAGGATAAATACCCTGGTGGCTGATGCCAGACTCAAAGGAATTTGTAACACAAATTTCCTAATTCTCACCACTTTTCCACTCATGGTTCTATCACCCTCTTGGCACAGCAAATAAACTGATCTAATGAAAGGATGAAAGAACAGTTGCTCTGTTTTATAAAATGATTATATGGTTTCTCAATAGGGAAAATGAGAAATCAAAGGCCACAATTATTTTATTTTTAAGTTTTCTTGCTGTTTTGTTTTTTTTTCTTTTTTTTCTTATAAAGGAATTAAATCATTGACCAGTAAAATGGAACCAGTTGCTGGAAATCTTTCCTATGCCTTGCCCTCCAAACATTTTAAGATAGAACTGTGAGAACCAAAGTAAATTTAACCATCCTCTTCTTTCACTCCATAGCTCTTGTCATTTCCAAATATAGGTTCAGCTTTCTCTTCTGCCCTTGAGGAGCTGGGCCATTTCATCCTGGCCATTTGAGCTGAGCTAATCAGTACTTTTTGTCAATGTTTTTTTGTCCAATTTTCTGCATTTTCTCTTCTCTGCTTAATTGGAACCAAAATAGTTTGGGTGGCTGAGCTGAATGGAAGTAATTTTTGTCCATTCAGCACAATCCTGCTTAGTCCTTCCACACTAAATGAGAGATGTTAGAGTTCATCCCTCCACTTTTTTCTCTCTTGGCCAAGAAAATCTTTTTCATTTCATAGCTTCCCATAAGATTTTTGCTTAGCTGCTGCTTTGAGGTGATATTTGCAATCTAGGGGCTGATAGAACAAGCAAGGATGTAAATATTGTCCTGCTGGCAAGCACTGATTCACTGAAATGGAAATGATTTGTGCAAGAGCATCGTGCCTTGGCCATTATTTGTGTCAGAAACAAGGAGCAAAAGTAATTTGAAAGCAGGTGCACTGCATTGCTTTGTTTTACAATGTCTTTTTCTCATTAAGCTTATTTATATTCTGTGTAACCTTTCCAATGAACAGAATGCAGGAGTGCAGTACAAGAGACAACACACAGAGCCTTTAACCTTATCAGCTTCACAGAACCAAAACAGTTTCCTCCATGGAAGGGGCTGGGGTGGGGGTTGATATTCCCTTTTTTTAGCCTTTTTGAGAAAAAAAAAACAAACCAAAAAAACAACAAAAAAACCCCCACCAAAATTAAAATCGCTTTGGTATCTCAGGTCTGAAACTAAAAATGCTTAACAAGTTCTAAAACAATGCCCCAAAACTGTTCTTCCCAGGCTGAGCCTTCACACCTGAGCAGCCACAGGATGTGAATAATTCCTCAGTGACTTGTATCATTGAATCAATTCTGAATTCATTATTTCTCAATTTTTTGTATCATTGAATTAGTTTTGACTGCCTCATGCTTCAATGATTTGTGTCACTGAATCAATTCTGAATTGATTATTTCTCGATGATTTGTGTCACTGAATCAATTCTGAATTGATTATTTCTCGATGATTTGTGTCACTGAATCAATTCTGAATTGATTATTTCTCGATGATTTGTGTCACTGAATCAATTCTGAATTGATTATTTCTCGATGATTTGTGTCACTGAATCAATTCTGAATTGATTATTTCTCGATGATTTGTGTCACTGAATCAATTCTGAATTGATTATTTCTCGATGATTTGTGTCATTGTACCAATTCTGAGTTGATAATCCCTGAGTGATTTGTGTCACTGAATCAATTCTGTATCAATCTGATAAATAACTGGGGTCCCCAGTGGGAGCTGCAGGATGCAGCTGCTGCATCCCAGCTGCACCAGGGCTCCTGTGCATCCTCACTCCCTGTTTCTCCGTAAAGTCTGGACATTTTGGAATTTACCAACTCCTTTGTGTGCTCCTGGCACTTCCCTGTGATCAAACCTGGCTGAACTTGTCCAAAACCCAGCGCAGAATGGAGAAACAAAATTAATTGTGCCTGTATTTGATTGGTAACAAAACCAGACAATGCCACGCTGTGCTGACATGAAGATGATGAACAGAAGCCAGGAGAGCGTGTGGGCTTTCAGCTGTTGAGACCCAGCACAGAGATTTCCCGAGGTGGCTGAAGAAGGGCCCTTGTGAGGGGTGCAGCTGTGCTGGTGCTGGGCTCTGGCAGCAGGAGAGCTCTGAGTGCTCCTTCGGCAGAGGAGCTGCCCGCAGAGCTGCTGCTTCACTTACCCAGAGCCCCGGGTCCCCCTGCAGGGCTGGAGCTCCATCCTGGCAGGGAGGCACTCCCTGAGCTCCTGAGGAACCCTCAGAGTGGCTTTCCCAGCCCAGCAGGGTGAGCAAGGCTGGGCAACCCTCGGCTGCAAGCAGCAGCTCTGCTTCAGCCCAGCTCTGCCGGGGCCGAGCAGGTTCTGGTGGGTGCCAGGAGGAGTTTGGACCAAAATAAGAATGTCTGAAGAGATGGAGGCAGAAGATTGGGGGGAGGACTTAAAGGCTGTAATTTGTAACTTATAGCAGCCTTCCAGGACACAAAGTGGTTCTAAGGGAGCTGGGGGGGGACTTTGGATACGGGATGGAGGAACAGGACACAGGGAATGGCTCCCACTGCCACAGGGCAGGGATGGATGGATGGATGGATGGATGGATGGATGGATGGATGGATGGATGGATGGATGGATGGATGGATGGATGGA